>CM051398.1:4690968-4740036 GCA_028052125.1 Melia azedarach | reverse complement strand
TGCCAAAAATTAAACAACTAGCTTTTAACGATGACCATTAGCGACCACACCACATGTCGTCGCTAAAAACATAATTGAAAACCCTAAAACTAAAACAATTGCTCTCTCATCAATTAAAACACTTCTTCTCTTAGCCGCCTCCTTCCTCTGTCCCTTCAATTTTTGTTCCAAATTCCTTACAAAAAAAAATTAAAATCAAACCATCTCTTATAACCTAAAATTAACTTATCAAAACAATCAAAACTCTATTATACAATTATTCTGAAATCAACAAAGTCAGCTACTATTTTGAGAGCAACGAAGTCGATGACACAACAAATAGCAATAAGAACTTACTTATTACGGTTAGCCTTTTTTCAACTGAGTATAATTTATTTTACATAAACACAAATATATTGTGTATTTTATGGGTATTGCTGTAAATCAAGTTATGGGTTTTGTTTTGTGTGTGAAGATCAATGTTATTGGAGGTGTTATTGTATGTTTGTTTGATATATTAGTCGACCTAGGGTCTATCATAGGTTTGATATGGTTTTAATTTCACTAACTCTTTTTGTTTTTCTTGGTACAAGTGTTGTTATGACTTAATCTTTGTGTTTATATACTTCAATTTGGTTGTGGTAGTGAAAGGATGTTGGAAAAAGATGAAAAAATGAAAAAAAAATAGAGTTTCTATGTGTATTTTTTCTGGAAAAATAATAAATGGGTTAAAATAGTACTTGATACATACTACTTTGATGTCCAATTTGAATGTTAAGAATGGAGACTGGAAAAAGGTAGCTGAAATTAAGAATGAGTCTAAAAAAGAAGTGAGGTTTAATTGGATGGATATTGGTGATATTAATAATTTACATGGATTTGATGATAATCAATAATCAAGTTTCTGGCTAAGCATCATTTTTCCTTCCTATTTCTTGCTTTGTTCAATATCATTATCCTTTTTTTTTAAATTATTTTTACTTATATAACTACAATTTATAGTGGTGGGAGAATACTTGCTTTCGGTGTTATTGGTTAATTGAATGATTACTAAATTGTCAATGATTTGTTTTTTAATTGTTTTTAGTTTCTATCCAGTTAAAAATGCTTCAACGTTCTTAAGTTAAAATGTATCATGTGCTTAAAATTAGATTTAACTACTAATAGTGCAAAATATATCAAGAAAATTCCTTAATTGATCAATCTAACTACTAATAATTCATAAATCTGACTACGGCAAAGATTTCAAACTTTAAAAATTTCAAGGCTTGAGAGAGTCATAAAACTTCCATAATTAAACTCTATACATACTAAAATAATGTACTAAATATTGTAAAAACAGTTTTCAGCATTGAGCTTATTGACTTCAAAAACTAATAACAAATTATTCTTAATTCACTAATCATGACACTTACCAAATTTAAACAATACATATAGATAAAGTATCATACCAAATTTCATAAGATTTGGATAAATATAAATATGTCAAAGTAATTTTTCAATCCATGTGCTGTTGAGCTAAAAACAATTCCAGCATACTGGCTTCAAAAACTAATAACAAATCATCTTTAATTAATATACTTATGAAACTTTTTAAATTTAAAATATACAAAGGAATCGTCATGCTTTGATTGGTAGGGCAATGGATGACCATGATATGGAGAAGGTTCTCAAGTTCTTGAAAAATGACCCGGTAATGTCATGTAAGATAATTTTATAATTATTTTTGTTATGTCCACATTTCTAAGTGAGAGAATCTGGAATTGTGGTAGGTTGTAGATGCTTTATGTGATTGCAAAAGTGAGGTAATTGGACCTGGATTCTTTAGATTCAAGGCTGAAATAGGTGAGTGTTCTTTCCATGTCCTATTATTTTTTATTTTTCTTGGAGCATTGGTTCCAAATTTCTGATATATCTATTCATTTATTTTTCGTCAATGATGTATGAATTTTCTGATAATATTGTATGTTTTGGATTATATGAGGTTCTTTAGCATCTTGTGAAGTTAAAATGGAGAGGATCTTGGCAAATGCACCTTCCTTTAACGTCTGAGCTGTAATTTGATATGGTTCTGCAGACTGTGGTATTTTGATGTGTTAAGAACGGGAAATCCATATGCATTTTTCTGAAATCCCGAAGTTTTTGCTGAAAATTAATGTGCTGCCTCATGAACTTTATTTTCATCAATGTGCATTAATTTTGGCATTAGTGGTGTATATTATTGTGAAATGATGATTGCTGGCTTGAATGAAACAGATTTCAATGGAGTGATGGTTGTGCAAAATTATCTGAATAGAACTGGACGTGAAGAATGGGCTAGACAGGTTAAACCTCAAACACTTGCATATTTCGAAACTTAAGCCTCGAACACTTGCATATTTGTAACATGCATATAGATTACATTCAAGTCTCTTAATGAATTGTAATGCATATTATACTAATTGTTATAATCACCATTGTATCTGACTGATGAAAATCGATCATACACAGTTCCGCAAAGCTGCAAAGGAGAAAGATGACACCGCCTTGCTTAAAACCATGTCAAACTATGGTATGCATTGTGATCAGCAATTTGTACCCTAATTTGGCTCGTGCTTGGACTGTGTTAAATGTCAAGTTTCTTCTCGATGCAGGTGAGGAAGTCGTAACAGCTTTAGGAAGCGAAGTTGATAGGCTAGAGAAAGAGATTCAGGAGCTTGTTCCCGGCATACAACACGTGGATATTGAAGCCCACAACCCAATAGACATATCCTCATAATTTGAGCCATGTTCGTGTTATCAAGACATTACTTGGTAATTCTTTTCTTGTATATCTGAAGAATGATAATTGATAGCATACTTATGAGATTTGTTCATTTTGAAGCGAAGTTACTTCTAACAATATTGGCAATAATTTAATATAAAAATAAAGAAAATTAATTACTAAACAAATAAATATAGAAAACAGTCCTATCTTCAATAGAAATTTGGAAATAGATTCATTAAATTTTGTCAAATTACACACAATGAATACATACATTGAACAAATGAAAGCATTCAATTAGAAAATCTTAGAAGGCAAAAGAACCTTTGATCTATATTCAGCCAAAGCCCATATTGGAATACTATATCTGAATGTTGGGTAGTGTAACATGCAATTCATCTTAAATACTCCAACAATTTCCTGTAAACATAAGAGATAATCATTCTAATAATTAATATTTCTCTTTATTTTTACTTCTTTACCAATAATAATAATAATAATAATAATCACCTGCTGGGGAAAACTGCCATCTGGAAGTTGCGAATTAATCAACAGTTTTGCAGCACGGTGGAGAGGAGTGGGATCTCTTTCCATCTTTAAAAAAATTAAAAAAAAAAATGAATAATTAATTTAAATTTGAGCAGAAATAATTTATAATTTGTGTGAATTATTAGTTAAATCAAGAACTAACCTGCCCAGCAAGAATTAAACCCATCATGGCCATTGCAGTTTGTACCAAATTCGATCGGTTTCCTTCTAGAGGTACATATTTCTACATCTCAAAAAACAGTAATTATCATTTTAAAATTTAATAATTTTTATATTATAAAAATGAACCCCAAAGAAAAAAATCTTTTAAAAATTAATGAATATTATTATTAATACACGTAAATATATTAATCATAAATTAAAATAAGATTACCTTGTATGGGCAAGAAAGGTAACTTTCTCCCCAACCTCCATCTTCTACTTGGATTTTGAGTAGAAAATCTACAGCCTTGCGTATTGCTAAACAATTACTGTAAGTCTTTTTAGCAGCAACTAAGCCTTTGATTGCAAACCATGTACCGTACATGAAACAGATCGCCCAGTTTCCATACCTGAAAACAAAAACGAAAATGAGAACTGCAAAATGCGTCTGCTAATTTTAGTACAAAAACGTACCAAAAATTGTCAGGATTTTACGATTTTTCAGGAAACTTTTTTTGGTTTTCAAATTCTAAGAACGTGTTTAATAACATCTTTGATAACTTTTACTATGAAAACATACCAAGAACCATCAGGATTTTGCGAGTTTTCGAGAAATCTGACACCGTTTTTGATGAAGTTTTTAACTTCTTTTGTCCTGTGATTAGGATTCAACTTCTTGAACAAAGTCATGGCCGACAATGTTGATGAAGTGCACTCAACGTAGCTGCATGGATCATCATTCACAAATCTGATAAGTTATGGTGTAAATATGTAATCTCTAAGATCAAATAAGCAATAGGGAAATGTTCTTACTCGTACTCAATCACGATTCCTTCGAGAAATTCCACAGGATTGAGCAGCTGATGAAGAGAGAACAAAAATGAACAATACTGTTTCATAATACATAATAATAATAAGCTTTTGAAACTTTACAAGCTTTTACCTCTAACCATGCTGGTGCTCCTGCTGGCTCCCACCCTGGTATACCTCCAGTTTTACTCTACAAAAATTATTTTGCTGAAGGATATTAGTATACAAACATGTACGTTAGCTATCGAGACAATGGAAAATAGAAATCTTTGATTCCTTACTTGTAGAGAGAGTAAGAAATTAACAGTGTCATACAACTTTTCAGGCTCCATTTTCTCACCCACAATTTCTGGCGGCATCATTGAGAGACGTAGACAACACTGTTCATGAAATACGGAAGTTATTTGTAAATAAAATTACGAGGACAAGAATTGTTGGATTATGATAGTTTAATTACCAGAAAGCTTTCTGCAGTACAATCAGAAACTTGCCATCCATGATCTTTATTAGAGAAAGTCCATGTTCCTTTAGAAATGTGACGAAACATGCTTTTATAATCTCCAGGAGGGTTATCAGAGACCTGCACATATTGCATGTGAGATAGAGACAGTGGTTTAATCAATTTACTAAAGAAAATGAAAGAGAAAAAGATATCGGAGTGCGTTATATATGTATAAATTTTTCAACAAAATGTGTATGGAAATGAATTAACCTGAGATTTTTTTATGAAGTCATGTGCTTTCATAAGTACAGGTTCAATTTCATCAGTGAGATTGCAAGCAAGTAAAGCTTGAACGGCAATAGCACAGTCCCATGTTTGGCTACCGAAACTCTGCATAAATTGTGAATGATGATAGATACTATTGTTTAAACCTTAATTTTTTCAACTCTTAAATATTAATACAGATAATTAATTAAGCTAACCTGAACTTTCAATCCATCTTCTCCAACCCAGAAGAATTCTCCGATCCTAGCAAGATGCTTCTTAAAGTAATCACTGTTGGGATCTTCAACCCAACAAGCAAGCATACACAATGGCTGTTGATATTTTAATTAAGAGATATACAAGTTAATAATATTGAATTATATCCATGCATATTTCATCTTAGTACTTTCAAGGTCTGCTTTACCTTTTCAATACATCCAATAGTCATGTATCGACTGGCCTCATCTTCATAGTGAATGTGATTCATTGTTAATTCAAGAGCCTTCTCTCTCATATTCGTAAGTGGCCAACGATTGAAAAGAGGCTCTACTACGTTATAAAGAGTATCCCAAAGCAACTTTTGTACTGAAGTATGTGGAAAATAGATATCGGCCTACAATAAAAACAATTGATATTTTCATTAATCAATAATGTAAAATCTTTTATTGCTAGCTATCAAATTAACTAATATATTAAACAGACCTCTGCACAGTGATGTCGCATTTTACTCCAATTAATCTCATTATAAGTTTCAGTATGAATCTCTTCCCTCAGTTGTAAAATGAGAGGTGTGATTGGACCAACAAATCTTTTCCCATACAAATATGACATTGGCATGTATGTCAGTCGACAATAGCAAAACATTTTTGCTGCAATGAAGAACAAAAATAGAAATCGTAATAAGTATACTTCACGATTACGTTAATTCAAAAGATTGTAACATATATATATATATATGTGTGTGTGTGTGTGTGTGTGGAAATCAATCATAGGAGATGATGTAATTATGCTAACCTGGATTGAGAGGAAAAGAAGAAGGAAATTTCCAAAATTCTGGGGGCATTGGATTGCATCCCGACCATTCATATACACCAAGAATCTACGAGAAAATTTTAAAAAAAAAATGTAAGAATGTGTAAATCGAAAATTGATTTTGCTAATAACAATTACTACACTAATACTAACCAATGAATTTAATTGTCAGAAGAGTTAAAGATCATTCATACAGCAAGCCAAGTCTTTCCCCAAGATGGTACTGCAGTTGCACCACCATTGTCGAGAATCCACTTTCGTGCTTTCGTACAAGCATTGTCCTCGCCCCCGTTGGGACCTTCTCCGAGTAAACGCATGCAAATGTAGTTAAAGACAGTACAAAACATAATGCTGTGGCCCTCAACGTGTAATCCCCATCCTCCATCTTCATTCTGTAAAACCGATGTGGGAGAAAACAGTTTATATTTCAATCAGGAAGAGATGATACATGAAATCCAAATATTAATAATAAACGAATTTGTACCTGATGATAGTATATGTAACGAAGCATCTCCTTGCGATGCTCAGCAGAGAAAACAACGTTCAGATGCCCCGTAATGTAGAGACATATTATCTGCTCAGTATACACACCATAAAGGAAAAATGACGGGCCAACAAAGAAGAGGAACAACTGGTAAGAAAAATTTTTGGGAATGAATAAAAATTACCACAGGGGTATGGTAAAACAAAGGGCCAGAATTATCAGCTGGCCAGTGTCCATGACTTGATTGCATGGCTGAAAATATGTTGACTGCTCTCCTCAATGCTGTTGTAGCAATTTCATAAGTAATGTGCTCTCCATCACCAACCTTTACTTGTGGAATTGTTTGCTTAAATTTCTTCTCTCTTAAAATCTGCATTTCAGAAGAAAAAATAGTTGAAAACAAAAGTTAAAAGAAAAGCTCATTGGTGTTTACGAAATACTTATTCAAGTAAAAGAACAACAGTTTCAAATATACTTGAAATTGCCAGAAAAGATCTGAGCCAACTTTGACGTTGAACCGGTTTTTGTAGTAATTCTGACGAGCTTCTTCAACCTCAGCTCTCTCTTCAGGGGTGCCTGCATCAGGATCAAATTCCCACAGTTGTCTCCCAGTAAAGTTGTTTGTGCTGAATAAGTGGCGAAGATCATCTTTCTCATCGACTCCAATCTTAAGCCTCCACATTCTTCTTCTCTACCTACGGCAAAACCACAATCAACATTTACAATATTACGAATACATTATTCAAATTATATTATTCAAATTTTATTTTAAATATTACGAGAAAATAACTCGAATTCCTCAAACACGTACCTTTTACACACTACGAAGAAGATTTTACAGATTAAATAGTTTTCTAAATAAATGCGTGCCTATTTTTTTTCATATACATAACAAAATGTTTATCTATTTGGGTAATTAAACACTACAAAATGTGACAATTAATGATATGATAAAAAAGATAGTGTGGGTTGGTATATTAAAAGATCTAGTGATGATCTTACCCTACTTTGCTTACCCTCCTTAGCTTCTTGCAAATTTCTTAGAAGATGTATAAAGTTTCTTCTCTAGAAACACACTCTTGGTTAGCTTACAACCAACTCATGTATATTTATATACATAGGGAAAGAACGTGAACGATTTTTTTGCCTTTGTATTAATGAATGGTTAAGTTTGGACTTAGGAGTCTTCCCTTGCTTCATCATTGGCTCTTTCTCAGAATATAGATAACGAGATAAGGCCAATAGAATACTGTTTGGTCAAAAGGAATAATTTCTTTCTTTACTTGGGAAAAGAAGACGACCAATTCTTCTAAATGTTCGGACAATGTTCTTAATTTGGCCGAGTCAAATGGTCAATAAGGACAAGTCAAATAGGCAAAGAATTTAGGTTGTCCGAATACTACATTGGATCCAATCCTTATAAGGTTTGGCTCTATGCTACAGATGTGTAGTGTTAAAGAGTTTTTTAAGTACATATTATATGAAACACAGTGTTGCTTGCCGCATGGCAACAATGTTTTGGTCGCCGGTTTTTGTAATTTAAGAGAAATGACATACAAGTCCCTAAGTTTGATTTAATGACATATAAATTCTAATAGTTTTAAAAAAAATTCATGAAAGTCTCAATTTATTCAAAATAATGTTATTACTCTATAAATAATAGTTATTTAACAAAAACTACTACTACATCTTTAAAATTTAATCAAATATAATATATATTATCAAAAATATATTAATAAATAAATTATAATATTATTTTATAATTTATTAATGATATAATATTTATCAACAATATTATAAATTTAATATTTAATAAATAATAAAAATAATATTTGCTAATATATTATAAGTAACATATAAATATATTTATTTTTTAATATTAACAGTTTACTATTAATTTAAATATTAGAAAAATAAATATTAGTATATAAATTAAAATATATTATAGTACTAATACTTATGATGATATAAACTATATTAATATTTCTAATGTATATTTATATAATATCATAAAAAATAACATCTTTTATTTATATAAACCGAACAACTCCTTCAATTTCAATATTTTTATTGACATAAAAAGTCGAACAACTCTATAGAGATTAACTTTCCGCGTCAATTTTTATTGAGAAGTTATTGAATTTCTTTTTTACAATGCCTTTCTAATTCTTAGTTCATTTGAATGGGTCGTGCTTTTGGGAAAATTATTTTTTCATCAAAATCTTTTTTATAAGGAAGTTCAACAAAATGTTGTTCTCATTCCAAAATGCATTCAGTAAGTCAGAGCAAATTATTTTTTCTATTTTTTGTTGCATTTTTGCAATTCAGTTTTTGATGTGGGGTTCTTGGATTTGTTTTTCAATCTTGTATTCTACTTCTTCCTTAAAAAGATCAATTTGATTTTATTTTTGTTTGATGAGACAATTAATTTTTTTTAAAGTTGAATATTTTTTAAGGGTGTTAAGATCTCTTTGTGTGAGTTTGTGAATGAATTGAAAATTATTTTTTGTCCTAATCTTGTGGTTTTAATTCTATTATTGTCAACTGTGAAAGGTTGAATTATTCCTTTAAAAAGGTACGTCTAATATGATATTATTGGGAAGGTTTTTGACTAAGTTTTTGAATAAATTCCCTAATCGCAAATATTGACATTTGAGAGTTTGTAATTGATTTTGAGTTTGCAAATATTCTTTTTTTTTTTTTTTGGCTTAATTTTGGTACATCGGATAATTAAATATATTTTAACTTTTAATTTAATGTTAATTTTAATTATCAATCACCCTTTTAATGGCGTCTTATTAGTATCTATGCCTTCTAAAATAAAATGTAAGGGTTCTATTCCTCTCATTAATATACAAGGGGGTTAATTTTCGAATTACACTAAACTAAATTTAATTAAAACTCTTAATTTTTTATAATTTTTTGATGAAATATTAATAAGTTGTATATGTGATTTTTAATATTAAAACTATTTGGATTAGTTTAAGTGGTCAGAAGTCAAAGGACTTCACTATAAAGTCCTGACTTCGATCATTACCATTGATAAGGGTTATTTTTCAAATTATCGTGAGTCAATTCATTTAATAGTGGGGTTCACTAAAAATATTAACATATATATATATATATATATATTAAAAAAACTTAATGCTAACGTTACCAATAAGTGTCAAGTTCTTTATTTTTTGTTGAACGTAAAATATGTAAATAATTTAATTAAATTTCTTTCTATAAATATTTAATTTAATTTATTTATTTATATAAATATTTAATTTAATTTATTTATTTATATAAAAATAAAAATATTTGCCGTACTCGTTTTCTGATTCTGGTTGCATCTTAGCCAAACAAGTTGATTAGGCCCACCTTATAAAAGCCAGGATCAAGCCCCCAGAAGAAGGGATCCAAAAATGTAAAGAGTAAAGGCCCACATTCTAAACTAGGCCACGAGCAATATCTGCCTTGCCAAAACCCACTTAGACTAAAATCAACCCCAAATTATGAAGTTATCTTCAATAAAAGGGTATTTTCACATAGCCCTTCTTTTTTAACTATTACAAATTTATTAGTATTTAAGTTAGATTTTTACAGAGAACGGCTCAGATATCTCTAGGAGAAGATCCCATAATTGTGTGGGAGAACCTTGCCTTTAGCAAGGTTCGAAGACTTGCCCTCCCACTAAGAGGGCAAGTCCTCTAGCCACTGAGATAAATATATAGTTCTTCTAAAGTTTAGAAAAATAATAAATATATAGATAAGAGATTTATAAACTTTTGAAGATACTTCTCTTACTACAGGGATTTCATCTTATTCCAAATTTTTTTAATAAATATGGAGATAGCTAATAAGATAACTATTCTTAGTGTAAATGTACTATTTTACTATTTAACTTTTAGGAGATATACAAAATGACTATATTATTTTTATTGTTATTTTGTAATAACTAATATAACTTTATTATAATATTTAAATTTAAAAGTTATAACAATGTTTTGATCTTTAATTATTTTTTTAAAAATATTTTATTAATTTTTTATAATATTAATTATACATAATTTTTAAAATATAATATTTTACCCTTTATAACTAATTTTTTAAATAAATTATTTACTCTTTAAAATAAAATTATTATTTAAAAAAATAATATTAATGGATAAAATGATATCTATTAAAAATTATTTATAATATTGTAAAATATTGACAACAAATTTGAAAGAAAAAAAATCAAAGATCAAAATATTAATGAAACTTTTAAGTTTAAATGTTAGAATAAGGTTATATTGGCTATTACAAAATAAAAATAAGGACAATATATTCAATTTTATATGTTCTAAAGTTGAAGGATATAATAGTCTATTTACACTAATAATAGTTATCTCGAGGTTATTTACACATTTCTACTAAAGTTAAGGGATACCTTTATATTTATTAAGAAGTCAGGAGTATCCTAAAGGGTGTTTGCTATTTTCTCAAAAGGTCGGGATAAAATAAAATATTTCAAAATTAATAAATTAGGAGGAAAAAAAATCCATTTCAATTTGTGAGCAGGCTTTCAAGTTGTGTTGTTGAAATGGACTAGGCTATAATACATATAATTTAAGAATACACTCAATTAAACACGTAAATTAAAATCTATTATGTAAAAGTTTAAAAAAGAAATTCCAATATAAAATGTGAAACATTTAATATAAAACGTTAAAATTAAACAAAACAGAACTTGAAATATCTAACACAAAATTAAATATAAAATATATAGAAGCATTTAATATATATTTCATGCATGTATTTAATAAAAAATATTCATGCATATATTTCTTCATTAAAAAGTTATTGCTAATTGGATGATTTATTCGTTTTTGTCTATTTTACAATTATTATAATATTGTCTTATCATAATACTTTTAAAAGTCATATACATCAGATTACTCCTATAATTTTATTTAAATTCACAAATTAACAAAAGGATATATGAATAAATAAATTTTAAATTAATAAGACTAAAACGTATATTTGACCAAACTTTATATATATATAGAGAGAGAGAGAGAGGCAGGATCAATAACTTTTTTTTTTTTTATACAAAATCTTATATCAAAATATAAACCGTTAGATTTATGCACATTTAACGGCTGAAATTACATTTGACAGTGCATTAATTATGCATTAAATACATGGTCATATGCAATCTCAGCAGTTAGATGTGCTTAAATCTAACGGTTTGTATTTGATGTAAGATTTTGTGTAAAAAAAACAAGTCATTAAAACTGCCCCATATATATATATATATATATATATATATATATATATATATATATATATATATATATTCTGTAAGGTACTAGCAGCATCGACTCCATCACTCCCGCCATTAAAATAAACTCAAGAGTGTAATTAACCAAATTAAAATATTATGTCTATTCTTAATCATCAATATAAAAAAAAATGCATTAATAATATAAAATGTCTTCCAATTTTGATATAAGCAACGTGTTTTTTATTAAGAAAATTATTAAGTAAAATCAATTACTTCAGTTTAAAAAAAAAGGATGAGAAAGTCTTGGAGGTTGCCCAACACCATACCTCCTCTCAAGCCCCCGTTTAATATCTAACTCAAAACACAAAGTAAAAGGGGAAAAATGAAATTAAAAAAAAAATTATATATCAAAATCGTAAAATATTTTACTTTTCCATATTATAAGAATATGTTTGTCTTTGTATATTAAATACCCGGAAAAGTATAAATTATACTAGTTAATTAATTACGTTCAAAGGTCATTTTAATGAAGGATCGCGTTGGATTTTTGGAGATGATTAATTGTAGTATATATTCCTACTGGAGGATCCTATTTTGTTAACACATGTCATTAGTTTTGTTAGTTTGTATTGCACTTGTTAGAATATTAATATTCTAATCAAATTAGTCTGATTAATTACGTTTAAAGGTGGTAAGTTGACTCTCGGACTATGCCAGTATTTATGCATAATAAAATAAAATAAATAAATTTAACTTAACTCATGGCATAATTACTGTACATGCCATATCGACTTAACCTATAAAAAAGTAGTCTATATTGAATTAAATAGTGATACTGTATATAATAAATAGTAACTATTTTTTATTATTAATGAGCTGAACAGTAGCATATAGGTTTTTCCTTGGCCTAATTTGTGAACAGTATCATGCCATGTCGACACTATTCACAAGTTGGATCGTACTATATTTAGGCCAGTTTGTCCGTTTTGTCACTTCTAATTACGTTTTTATTTTTAATATTATTTATTATTCCCCTAATTTATATTGAATTGAAATTTTTAGTTTATATTGATTTAGATATACTATTTTAAGTTAAATTATTTTTTAATTCTGTAAACAGGCATTGCTCATATAATTTTGAGTCATCAAGAAATAAAAAATTAATTTTATATTTCTAATAGTAGCATTCTATGAGTTCAAATCTCATAAATTACAGAACTCAGCTTACATGTAAGAAGTAATCTCTTCTATGTGTAAAGAGTAGAAATCTTGTAAGTAGAGTTTACATGTGTCCTATAACAGTAATTATGTAAGCTTCTAGCGAAAAACTAAGTATACTGTAATAACTTGTAAGTTTAGTGTTTCACTCACTTTTCTCAAGGATAATGCAGCCACCGACAAAATGGGGGGTAATTTCATTTTAATCCTTAATATTTCATGTAATGTCACTTTTATCGGCATATTTCATATATTACATACAAAAGTCCTTAATTTTACCGAAAATTATTATTTTAATCCAAACTACTCAGTCAATGTGATGATTATTTTTGGTAAAGTTAAGGATTTTTGTATTTAATATATGAAATATGTCGACTAAAGTGATATTACATGAAACATTAAGGACTAAAATGAAATTACTCCCGACAAAATTGCTAACTTGGACTTCTTTGTCGTGAATTCATATCACTTGGTTGGACCAACCTCCATTAGGTGTTGAACAACTTTATCATATATATATCCAAAGTTTCCTAATTATCGTTTTTGTTGATTTTAATCACTCTCAGTGTTGAAATTCAATGTGTTTTAGCTCATGACGTTTGTATCTTTCTTCTTGTGGTTGGTATAATGTTTTTGTTGGGTAATTTTCTTGTAATGCATTTTCTCATTTAATTGTGGTTTTTATTTTGTTAAAAATAAAAAAGAATCGATTTTAGTGAGATAATATTAACAAAAGATAGAAGAGTACTTTAATGTCTATTAATAAAAGGATTTAATACATAATTATAGCCAGTTTTATAATATTAAATATTGAGCATTATCATAAATACAAAAGATATAAATTTTGAGATACAAAGTGAAACGACATGATTGTATTAGTTATCACATATATAATTCACATTATTTATTTTATGGATTTAATTTATTTTATATTTTTATCAACTAATATTAATATTATCATGTCATGTCGATCAGTTTATATATAATAATATATTATTGCAATATTCATTATTATATTCCATTGCATTGTAAATTTCACACTAAAAACAAAATCATTACAGAATGACATATTACACAATATATATTTTATATGTATCAATTACGGCAATTACAAAGCAAGTGAATCAACCTTTCATGGATGATCAGCCGGAGAGTAAGGAGTAGCAATCACGCACAGATCATTTTTCCTCGCAACAATCGATCCAAAAGCTTCACTCATGTCAAGATCCTGTGGTGCAGTTCCATCATGGAGTTCCCAGTTGAAATTATACAGAAGCTGTGCCAATGGAAGCTCTATGTTAGCTAAAGCAAATGCTATTCCAGGACATATCCTTCTTCCTGCTCCAAATGGAATGTATTCAAAATCATTTCCTTTGAAATCTATCGAACCATCACTGAACCTCTCTGGTATAAAACTCTCAGGTTCTTTCCAGTATTCAGGATCTCTTCCCATTGCCCAAACGTTGACTATAACTTTGGTTTTCACTGGAATTTCATAACCTTTTATCTCACATACTTCCCTGCTTTCTCTTGGAAGTAAAAGGGGATTGGGAGGGTGCATTCTCAGTGTTTCTTTAACAATTAATTTCAAGTAATTCAATTCCTGAATGTCTTCCTCACAGATTCTTTTCTTTTCCTTGAGTGCTTCTCTTACCTCAGCCTGTGCTTTCTCCATCACTCTAGGGTTCCTTATCAACTCTGACATCGCCCATATTATCGTTGTTGAAGAAGACTCAGTCCCTCCTGCAAATATGTTCTAGAAACACATTGGAAATACTTTAATAATTGTTTTCTAAAGTAAAAAAGTAGATTGAGTTCAAGAAATACTAACCCAAATAACAGCTTTAATGCTGTTGGTAGTAACGGGAAATCCAAGGCTTTCAGTCTCTTGAACCCTTAAGAGAACATCAACTAAATCATCTTCACCAGATGAACTACTTTCCGATTTTGTATTCTTCTTTCTTTCTCTATGATCATTGATGAGATTTTCGAGGATTTTGTCGGCTTCACCATGAACCTTCAACAGTTTAGCTTTCAATCCGGTAATAACGTGAATGAAATTCAGAGAAGGAAATGCTTCTGCCAAAGCAAAACCTCCAGAGAGCCTAGAAATTTCTTCAGTGAGTGAAACAAACTCATCTTGGTCTGTGAATCCGTTGCCGAACGCAGCTCTGTAAGTCACTGTACACGTAAAGCAAGACACCAGTTTAGAGAGATTAACCGGTGAATTTCCTGAAGAACGAATGGATTTAATGAAATTTTTTGCCTCTTCTTCCCGAATATGTGAAAATGATCGAACTCTCTTGTTACTTAGCAGCTCCAATAGGCACAGTCTTCTCATCTGCCTCCAATAGTCACCGTATGGAGCCAAGGCAATGGGCAGACCAGTTTTCTCATACAAAATCTTCAAAGCCAGAAACACTGGCCTCTGAGCAAACGCAAGATCGTGTGTTTTCATCACCTCTTTGGCCAATTCCGGAGAAGTAATTACCACCGTTGATATTTCACCCATTTGAAGTTTCATCAAGGGTCCATGTTTCTTTGCTAATTCTCGGAGAGCACGGTGTGGTTGTAAGCCTATCATGTTGTGCAAGTTTCCGATAAGAGGAAGCTTCCATGGCCCTGGGATGGATTTCTGATTAGGGTTTTGAAATCTGTGCGCTAGTTTTAAAAGGAAGACGATGAAGAGAAAAAAAGTAGCTAAAGTGGAAACAAATTGAACCTCCATCACGTAGAGAAAATTAAGGAGAAAATTTCGGTTGAAAATTTGAAACTTAGCTGGGTTAACGAGAGTATTAGTATATATATCAACAGGGTTCTTTTTATTTTATTATATAAGATTCTATCTCTAATTTAATTGTAAATTATTCATTATATAAATATATATATATAAGTAGTTAAATCTAAGTATATTTAAATATTGAGATGGTATTTGACATGTATATTAATTATGAATGCATTAATTACATGATAAAATATATAATTTCAACCGTTTGATGTGTTTAGATCCAACGGTTTATATTTGATATAAGATTTTGTATTAAAAAAAAAGTCATTGATCTTGCCCAGACACACACACATATATATATATATGTGTGTGTGTGTGTGTTTGTTTGAAATACTCAACTCATGCCGTAGAATAAACTACTTCCACAATACTTAGTCTTAGGCATATAAAGAATAAAAATAAATGGCTTTGTATTTTGCCCTTTTTTTTAAATGTAAGAGATGGGTAAAGTTAAAAAATATTTTTTTTTTCTCTTTATATACTTTGAATTCAAATTCAAACAATGTTTAGAAAGTGATTTAATATACTATTTAAACTGAGCACCTGAACTTGTGCTTCGCTTATATATTTATATTAAAAAAAAATTCTAAACTATAAGGGAGTGATCAAATTCAAAATATATATTTTTTACTCTTTATATAATTCCTACTTAAATTCAGATTAACCGTTTAGGAAATAACTTAATTTATCATCTGACCAATAAACTTATGTTTCACGCATCTCTTTACATTAAATAAAAAAAACAAAAGGTTGTTGATATTTTATTGACTGTGCCCACACCCTTTCTTTTTCTCTTTTCCTTCACAAATCCAATCTATAAACTCATCCCCTCCTTGTCGCCACTCCTTTTCGTTTCCTCAGTCCTTTCAAAAACATCAGCTTAACTTAACATTTACCTCAAAAGAAAATATAACAGCAATTTTTTTTTTTGAAAAATAATATTTTAATTTTTTATTTGAGGTGATGTGGCCTAGAGAAGAGAAGACAAAAGAACATTACCATAAAAATTAAGACATAAATGAGAGATAAGGAAGAGTAGCAACCAATCTATTATTATTTTTATATTTATATTTCCATGTTGGAGGGACCGCAACGCAATTCCATTGGTTTGATTTCTCACCGCTACGCTTTCTTTCACAATCCAATAGCAAAAAACAAAAAGGCAAAAGCAAAATTAAATTCTCCCATCCTATGATAACAATGACGGTAACGGTAACGGTAACGGTAAAGAGTTGCATTTTAGGGGAGTTAGAAAGAGGCCGTGGGCCTGATACGTTGCCGGAATACGGGATCCCGGCAAGAAGAGCCGTGTACACGGCTGAAGAAGCTGCTCGAGCTTATGATGCGGCTGTGAGAATAGAAACAATAATACTCAAGAGTCCGAGGCAAAGTAGCACCGTGGAGTATTCGAGCCGTGAGCCGGCTCTGATAATGAATTTCTCGCCGTTGGAAGTGAAATTCGGTCCAGCTGGTTTGGCCGGCTCTCATATTTTTTACTTTTATTGTAATAAAAATTAAAATAGTAAATAAATAAGTTCTATTAAGTTTAAATCTAAGCCTTTCATTTCAATTGTTGACACACTCAACATTTTGTTAAAATCTAAGGAAGAAAAAGACCAGGAACCTGCTCCATAATTCAACCCATCACAAAGAAGAAAATTTAGTTTTGCTTTTTTTATTTGTCGTAAAAATAAGAAGTCAAAGAATTGATTTTCTTGACATCAAAATTATTTTATTCATCTTATTAATTTAAATGTATATTTTCATTCATATTGACCCTCTTCCTTTCGTTTAAACTATCCTACCATAATTTTTTACATTTTTATTTAAACTATTTAATGTCTTGTGTGATACAAAGTTTGTCTATATACCGCACAACAAACATATCCATATATATATATAGGTTGGATTAATTGTCATTTTTTTTATACAAAATCTTATATTAAATATAAATTATTGGATTTAGGCACATTTAACGGTCGAGATTGCATTTGACTATGTAATTAATGTATTATTAACGCATCCATAATTAATGCACATGTTAGATACAATTTTAACCGTTATATATGATTAGATCCAACGACCTATATTTGATATAAAATTTTGTGTAAAAAAAAAAGTCATTGGTCCTACTATATATATATAGGAGCAGGTTCAATGACCATTTTTTTTTTACATAAAATCTTACATCAAATATAAGCCGTTGAATTTAGACATATCTAAAGAAATCTAACGGCTGAGATTACATCTGACCATATATTTAATGTATCCATAATTAATGCACTGTCAGATGCAATCTCAACCGTTGGATATCTAGACCCAACCGCCTATATTTTGATGTAAGATTTTGTGTAAAAAAAAATCATTGATCCTGTCCCATATATATATATATATATATATATATATATATATATATATATATATATATATAACATCATTGAAATATGATATAATAGCATTAAATTGACTATAAGATAAATGTCCCTTTCATGATTTGTAATATGAATGAAACAAGTATTTTAAATTAATTGAGACGAAAAATACAACGTCAAAAAACAACATTAACTAATCTACATCATGTGAAATATAATTTGTATTTTTCACATCTAAAAAAAAGTCTACTTGATATATCAATGAAAGAAAAATCACCCGGTGTTAAATTGTCCCCCTCATGTTTTGTAATATGAATGAGACAAGTATTTTTAAATTAACTGAGACACAGAAATACAATATTAAACAATAATATTAACTTCCTTGATCTCCGACACGAAGTTGAAATCTTTGACTAATATTTACATTAATTTATTTACTTTATTTTTGCTTCTTCCCCCCTCAGACCCAATTCAGTTTCACCTCCATTGTCAGAAAGGAAAAATAAAGTTCTACTTTACCCCCTTAGATTTTGAGAAAAAATCAATATATCCCTGAATTTTTAAAAAAAAATAGGATACCCCATAAATTTTAAAAAAAGTAAGATATTTATATGAAGTTATTATTTATATTTTAATTTGATTATTTTATCCCTCTATTATTAGGAATATATAAAATAATTATATTATTTTATTTTTTACTTATAATCATCAATATAATCTTATTGTAATATTTAAATTTAAAAATTATATAATATTTAAACATTTAATTATTTCTTTTTTTTCAAAATTTATAATTAAATATTCATAATATCCAATTATATATAATCTCTAAAATTAATATATATATTATTAAAATAATTTATTTAAAAATTATGTACAATTAATTGTAGAATTGTTTATAAACATAAATTTGGTTGTCAAAATTTATTTAAATGTTTACACAATTATATATAATTTTGACAATATTATTTATACATAATTTTTAAATAAATTATTTTAATAATATGATAAATTTTAGAAAATATATAATTAAATATTATGTAAATTTGATAATAGATTTGGAAAACAAAATTAAGAGTCAAACTATTATTATAACTTTTAAATTTAAATGTCATAATAAGATTCTATTAGCTATTAAAAAATAAAAGATATATAATTACTTTAAATATTTTTAATAGAAGAAGGGTAAAATAATCAAAATAGAAGAAGGGTAAAATAATCAAATTAAGATATCAAGGGAGGTATCTTGACTTTCTTCAAAACTTAAAGGATATCTTACTTTTTTAAAAAATTAAGAGTAAAGTAAAATATAAAAAAAAAAAAGCTTTGGAAATTTAGGAAACTAAGTGGATGCCCCTTATTGTTTGGAGAAAAACAAATGCCCCCTAAGATTTGAGAAAATAGACATATACCCTCCTAACGTTAACTTCATATCCTCAAAATAATTTTTTTACCCTCATACATTTAAAAAAATACAAACTAATCATTTTAATAGTATATTAATATAAAAATTACTTTTCATTATAATAATAGTATATTTTGCAAATCTAATACTTTTATTTTAATAATTTTATCATTTTCTCATTATATTTTATTTTGATAAATTTATTTTACAAATCTAAGAAAATGATAAAATTAAACATAATCTTATAAGAAAATGATAAAATTATCAAAATAAAAATATTAGATTTGCAAAATATACTATTAATATAATGAAAAAAAGGATTTATAATAGAATTAAGATTATTTTAATCAAATAAAAATATTTTAATTAAATAATAATTTATGATAAAATTACAAGCTTATATTTTAAAAAAATAAGTTAAGCATATAATTATTATTTTATTATTTTAAAATTATAAGGTTATTTTAATAAATATATATTAGTAGTAAGGTTAAAATAAATTAATTTTGTATTTTTTTTTATGTGTGAGGGTAAGATAGTTGTTTTGAAGACATGATGCTAATTTCAGAGAATATTTATTTATTTTCTCAAATTTCAAAGAGTGTTTTTTCCAAATATTAGGGGATATCCACTTATTTCTCTAAATCTTTGAGGAAATCTATCATCATAATCCCTTAAAAGTAATGTTAACGACATTATCTGTATTAGGGCAAATGTTTATACCCCACAGAGTTTTGATAATACCACATTACCCTTAATATTTGAACATTTATCCGTTAAATCCATCTATTAACTAAAATAATGGTAAATTTTATATTTAGAAGTATAAAAGTAATTAACACCACACATCACACAGTCAAAAATCTATTTAAAATTATTAAAGTAACAAAGCATAAATAATAAATCAATAAATTAATTAAACAATAAATAATAAAATTAACAAGATAATAAATCATTAAATCATAAAATTAATGATAAATAATAAAATTCACAAAAACAATACAACAATAAATAATGATAAATTAATAATAAATAATAAAATTTAATGCAGACTATATTTGGTATGTGATTGTACAATAAAATATTAATTATATAAAACTTATTTTTATTATATATTATTATTTTTAATTAATAATTAAATAATTCAAAAGTGTTAATAACAAAAAAAATTATAAAAATGTGCCATATCCATCACCGGTAACGATTAGTTGATCGCCACCGGCGTCTATCAATCATTTAGGTTTTCATAAATATCGTTTGGAATCCTCTTTGAATACTCTATATAATAACAATAATAAAATTAAGTTTATCATAAAAGTTTTTATAATAGGTAACAGTGTATTTTTCTGTTATCTTACTTAAGAGATAGACTTAACGAATAAATTTTTAAACTTCAGAATAATGGGTATCAGCAAATATCTTAGAAGGTAATTGAAAATTTGCGCTCGATAATTTTATTGTACCACTGGCAAATAAAAAATCGATGTAAAAAAGTCAACTCAATCTTTTATTAAAAAAAATTAATTTTTCTAACAAAATAAACTAAATCAGTAATTGGGTATAGAAGAAAAACTGAAAGAAGAAAAAAGTTCTGGCTTTGAGACTATTTGGCAACAAACAAAATAGTTAAATTAAAATTATCAGAAAAAAATTGTTTCTGAAAGGTTTGGTGGCGTTTATGATTTGGTTTCAGGACTGTTTGGCAACAAAGAAAATGGTGAGATAAGAAAAATGATGCAAGAAAAAATCGTTTAGGAGAGATTTGGTAATATTTATGGCTAGGTTTGGGTGAGCTTCATGTTGTACATCAAGTACAATGGTAAGAAATAAAAAGGGAGAAAGGATAATATAAAAAATTAAAATACTTCCAACAAAAGCTTATAAAAAACACATTAAAGAAAATTATTGTTAATATTTTGTTTTTTAAACACATGAACATCGTTCTTAGGACTAATTTTTTTTTACTTAAATTTGAATAATTTTATTCAGATATTTAAGAACTGTTTATTTTTTTAAATATAATTAAGTTAAAAATTTTAACTTAAATATAAATAATTAAATGTCTGAATATATTAAATATTTTATTTGACAATAATACCTTTAATTTATTACTTTACATTTATATATATGTCATAACTTAACATATTAATTTCAAATTTTGAGGATATATATGTCAACATACTAGTTTAAGATTTTTTATTTTTATAAAAAATAAAAATTTAATATTTATATTAAGATATTTAAGGTAAAAAAATAAATATATCAATCAGATACAGATTTCAGTCACATTCACAACAAAAACAAATACTACCTTAGTCTATTTTTATAATATGCCAATTTTAATTTTAATGTCACAGACAAAAAGTCTCTTTTATGCACCCTTTTAACAACAGAGAGATTTTGAGTTACTTTAATTCAATAGAGAGTTATGAGTCCATCTAATTGAGGAAAAATCATATATATTTTTTCTTTAAATTAACTGAGAGAGAAATATATAATATTAAAGAAAGTATTAGTTCTCATTTCGTCTACATCATGTGAAATACAATTAATGTATTTTGCACTTCTAAGAAAATCTATACTTGACATTTCGTCGAAAGAAAAAATTCACCATGAAATAGAACATAGGTTTATTCGTATTAAATTTTCAGTTGGTTGCTAATTAATTTTTATTTGCTTAGGTTTCCATCACATGCAGCCTGATATCCATTTAATAAATTTACCATATTTTTTAAATATCTTAATTTAAAATAAAGTTTCAAAATAATAGTATTTAAATTACTCAACAGTATGTATGTAATACAATATATTTAGAATAAATGTTTTTATGAGTATCTAGTCTTCTCTTTGACCCAGTTCATCAATAACCTTTGATAAAATTAAAACTAACCAATTTTTAATTTAATACAAATTACTTTAAGAGTGTTTAATTAATTATTATGTAGCGTATTTTTTGTGATTAAAATTACTTTTTATATTAGTAAAATATTTATAGAATCTTCACCGGCAGTACTAATTGACTGAGTAAATTATATAAATGTGCCAAAATAAAGCTTTGTTATACCTCTTATGAATAAGTCTAAAATTGATTCTTCTTAATATTATGAAATAATGACAACGAAATAAGGTCAACAAGTGTTTGGTTGAACGGATTCAACAATGGAATAAAACTCTTCAATTAATTTATTCGTCAGACCCATTCTACTAAGGGTCTTGACCAAGTCAAACGAATTAGGAATATATGAAAAAATCAATTACTTTTAAGCTTAAGCAATTCGTTAGTAGTGTAGTGATACGTGCTTATCTTTCTCCTATCTTTCTCCTCTAGAGAGAAGGAGATTGAGTCTTCAATTCCTACCTAAAACTTCCAAATCCAATTTTACTTATAAAAATGCATCATAATACAAAGAAAATCATGTATAGCATCAATTACAAGCAACTATTGGCATACTTAATTTCATCACATAATGATAAAGGAGAGAGCAAAAACAAATGCAATTAAATCAAGCTTCTTCAGCGATGATCCGGAGAGTAAGGAGTAGCAATTAAGCACAAATCATTCTTTCTTGAGACAATCGCTCCAAAAGCTTCACTCATGTCCATATCCTGTGGTGCAATTCCTCCAGGGATTTCCCAGTTGAAATTATACAGAAGTTGAGCCAGTGGGAGCTCAATGTTAGCAAGACCAAATGCCATTCCAGGACATATTCTCCTTCCAGCTCCAAATGGAATGTATTCAAAATCATTTCCCTTGAAATCAATGGAATTGTCATTAAACCGCTCTGGTATGAAGCTCTCAGGTTCCTTCCAGTGCTTAGGATCTCTTCCAATGGCCCAAGCATTTACCAGAAGTTTGGTTTTTACAGGAATTTCATAACCATTTATCTCGCATGCCTCCCTGCTCTCTCTCGGAACTAAGAGAGGATTTGGTGGATGTAATCTTAGAGTTTCTTTGACGATTAATTTCAAGTAATTTAATCCCTGAATATCTGCCTCAGAGATTGTTTTCTTTCCCTTAAATTTCTCCCTTACCTCAGCTTGTGCCTTCTCCATTACTCTAGGGTTTTTCATTAACTCTGACATAGTCCATTCTATCGTTGTCGAAGAAGAATCTGTGCCTCCAGCAAATATGTTCTGGAAAAAAAATATAGTGAAAATAGTTTTAGACAAATTAAACTGTACAAAACATACTAATTTTAATGAGAAATATACTAACCCAAATAATAGCTTTGATGTTCTTGGTAGTAATTTGGAAACCTAGGCTGCCGGTTTCCTGAACCCTTAAGAGAACATCAAGTAAATTTTCCTCCCCGGAGTTCTCCAATTTCATTCCAATCCGGCTCTCTCTATGCTCATTGATTATATTTTCCAGGATTTTGTCTGCTTCAGCATGAACCTTCACTATTTTAGCTTTCATCCCGGTGATAACATGAATAAAGCTTAGCGAAGGAAACGCTTCAGAAAAAGCAAAACCTCCTGAAAGCTTCACTATTTGCTCATTAAGTGATACAAACACATCCTGCTTTTCAAATCTGTTGCCGAATGCAGCTCTGCAAGTCACTGTGCTTGTAAATGAAGACAACATTGTAGAGAGATTAACTGGTGAACTTCCTGAGGAGCGAATGGATTGAATCACATTCACTATCTCATCTTCCCGAATATGAGAAAATGACTGAACTCTCTTGTTACTCAGCAGCTCCAAAAGGCATAGCTTTCTCATTTGCCTCCAATATTCACCATATGGAGCCAAGGCAATCGGCATACCAGTTTTCTCATACAGAATCTTGAAGGCTAAAAATTCAGGCCTCTGAGCAAATGTTAGGTCATGTGTTTTCATCACTTCTTTGGCCATTTCAGGGGAAGAGATTACAATCATTGAAATTTCACCCATTTGGAGTTGCATCAAGGGTCCATATTTCTTGGCTAATTCTCTAAGAGCATGGTGTGGTAGTAAGCCTATCAAGTTGTGAACATTTCCAATAAGAGGAAGTTTCCATGGCCCTGGAATAGATTTCTGAACAGGGTTTCGAGATTTCAATACTTGTTTCAAGAAAAAGAAAAGAAGGAAAGTGAATAGAGTGAGCAGAAATTGGAGCTCCATAGCACTAGGAAGAGGAAAATTAAATTGGGCTATAGACTTCAAAACTTTGCTGGTATATTTATGAGAAAATTAAAAATTAATTATATAGGTTAATTTGATGAATTTGGTCCAAATATAAATCCTGAGTCAAACATCAACAGAAAGAGACAATTTAAATTTATTGTGAATTACGGTTTAATATAAATTTCTAAGAGTTGAAGGAATCATTGCGATTAATAGAGCAAATATATTCTCGTAGCCGCTTGTGAATTGTAGCCATATATGTTTGTTTGCTTCGTTGACACGTGGCAGCCAACCGGCCAAGCCGCTTTGTGACTAAAATTAATGAAAATTTTATTTATTAACGGTAAGTTATGAAATATTAAGAGTTAATAAAATCATTTTACATATATATATACATGTAAACGAGTAAAATAATTAACTTTACACAATTTTTTATATTGTATGTAAATCATTTAATTTATATATTTTTAATAGTAGTAGTGATTAAATTTGACACTATAATTAATACTTATAATTAATACTTGTAGGGCATGTTTGATAGCACTGAACTGTATTATTTTAAGTGATATGAATTGAATTGGAATGAATTATACTAAAATGAATTAAATAAAACTTATATTATATTGGTACAACACTGTACTGGGTTGTATTCATATTTATATTTTTTAAAATTAAATTAATATTTATTAACATAAAAAATGGAGGAGAAAAATTTAAATATATATCTTTCATAAATTTTATTAAGGGTATATTTAATTTTTTTTCAAGTGCAAATGTATGTATGTTGTTGAAATGGTGTGATTTTGGCCAACTAAAACTGATGAAATCAATAATTTGATAATAATTATCTTTTAATTAGGGTATTTGATAATCTTGTCTTTTAAAGGGTTTAGTTCCTACTCGAGGTAAGAGATCATTTTTTTTCTCAAAATATGGTAGAGGCAAATTTTATCCAAATTGAATGTAAACTTCCTAAGGATACCGAATTAGATTTAAGTAATACTCTTAATTTTTATTAGTACATATCAATTATTTTTAATAAAGTATCATAAAATTCACAATTTAATTATGAATTTTATCAATCAAATTATAAATTCAATCCATCAATTTGATGTCTATATTTTAGCAAAATGCTAGCGTCCACCGAAGGGGCTCTTTAATTTTCAAAAAAATTATTTAAATGAATTATTGTAGGTGTTAACATATTTTTTGACAATTTTAAACAAAGAATTTTTAAATTTTTAATTTTTAAATAAATAATACTTATATGTTAAAAGAAGCTTTGAACTCAGTAATATATATCATAAAAGATAATGAAAATTAAACAAACAATTGTCTAATCTAAAATAGTCTACTTGGCGTTTAGTCGAAAAGAATCAAATCATGAAATTCAACGAAGATTGGTATGCAATTACATATTCTATTAATATTATTTAATTGGAAAATAATTTATAGACTAAGAAATTAATAATAATTTCTTAGGAATCCTTAGAAGCCAATAAAATACAAAATTCTTAAGGTCTGTTTGGTAGTGTTAATTTGTTCTAATAGATGTGTTTGTCAATTTTTTTCTCAGAATATTTGTTTAAATCAAATTAGTATTTGAAGTAAGTAATTTTTTTAATTAAGATAGCATATAATTTGAAGTTTTTCTCAAATTATCATTTGAAAACATAATATAAGTTGATATTAGTAATTGTATTCTTTCTCAAATTAAAGAGTATTAATTTTATGTGTATTAGGGTTTTCTCTTTAAAACTCTCAAACAAACCCTTCACATTTTTTATCTTTTTCACTCATTTATACTAAAAAAAACGCTGAAATGTTCCTTAAATTTGTTCTTTTTAAATACACTTATTATCAAAATATATAACCAACAAAAACATATATAGATTTTAACATTAATTTTCTAGTTAATTTTAATTGGATTATTCTTCGAATCATAGGGGAAACTGATAAACTTTATCAGAGCTTCTGCTTTTCTGTTTCTCCCTTGACCCATTCGACTACTTCAATAGATTTATGTCTGAATCCACAAACACCTTCTTAGATACAACGTTGCAATTATTAGAGTCATTGTAATACACCTGTTTCCAACTAAAGAAAATTGTGTTGATTGTGAAAACATCTCAAAACTTTTGTCTAGCTATGAGTTCCCACAACGGGATGAAAATATCCTGTATCGCTCACGTTTGAGAAAATGGCCCTAGATGTCTAAAAAATATCCCTTTAAATTCATCCGAAAATTCACTTCTGTCTCTATTGACTCTTCTATCCTATTCTCCATTTCTCTTGACTTTATTGACCACTGTAAGGGATAATTTATTAATAAATAAAATTATATTTTTATACCTAATATATTTTCGATAAATGTTAATTAATTTATATAAATCTTTAAAATTCATAGATATTTAGATATTAAATTAATTTAAATATTTTTAAATTTATGAATATTTTACCAATGGTAGAAAGAGGAAGCATATGGCCACCATCCATAAATATGGTGGTGGTGTACTGCCACACATTGCTGGTGTCACATAGTGGTCACCACTTTTGACCTCCTTCTATCACATTTTTCTTAGAAACAACTGTATTATTGTGTAAATCATAAAAATTTAGAGTTTAATTATGTTGACAACAATTTATTTAAAGCTGATCACCAAGGACATGCAAGATAATAGTTTCAGTTGTGGTAACTTGCTATCACCGCCATAAATAAAATGTTCATAAATTTTAAATTTAAATTAATTTTGGTATCTAAATATCTATATAAATTGATTAACATTTATTAAAAATTATAAATAGTACAAAATTTAAATTTAATAAATTAAAATTTTATATAAATTAGTCGAATTTTGATAAGGAGAAAGAAGCAGTGATAGTAAAGAAAGCCAAAGAGAAAATAAGAAGCAGAAGAGAGTGAAAGATAAAATATTTCCTTGTATCTTTCTTGTGTTGTGCGAGTAAGTACCTTTTTTTTTTAATTAATTTTATAATTAAACACTGCTTTTATTTTTCAATTATGAATATTACGGTTATTAATTGGCACACGCAGCTGGCGGCAGGTGCAAGGTGAGTATGCATTAACTATATATATATATATGAGATAAAAAAAATTAACACGATTTTTTTACATTATTTATAAATAGATTAAATTTAATCATATAATTAATATATTTATAATTAATATAAATATTATATATAATCATATTATTAAAATATACTTAGATACAATGAATTATAATTAATATAAATTGTATAAAAAAATTGACTATCGATATCTATAATACGTTAATATATGAAGATTTGAACGCAGAACACGTTGGAGTTGAAAACATTGATGTTTAATGGCCAACATGCAAAAGGTGACAGATTCGTGAGTGACAGGTAGTTGATTATCAAGAAGAAGTGAAGGAGTGAGGATGAGGATGAGCATGCATGTTTTGTAAGTGGAACGTTACTACTGCCTACTGCTGTGTGATGATCAGTTTCAGTTCAGTGCTCACCAGGTCAGCCTGCCCCAGATAAATTTACAATCACACTCTTAATTATTACCATATATATATATATATATATCATTCTTATTCATCATTCATGCGGATCCGCGCGCTGCTAGATACCTATGTATGTATGCATGTATATATGTATTGTGTGTATGTACATTCCATATACATGCATCTCCCTATCTGCTCTTCTCTTTTGTTCTCTGGTTTAAGTTTTTAATTTTTATCAAAGGACGATTCTAGCCCTATCAACTTAGCATTGATTATACACACACACACATATACACGGGATACTTGCCATCTTCTTAGATCAATTAGTAGAGAGTTTAGGAGCAGCACGGACCTCCTACTGATTCATATTTTTGTTATTTTGTGTATGTAAAATGAACAAATTATATAGTATAACAATTAAAAGAAGATCTAAAAATTATCAACTACCTAAATATTTTGACAACTAAAGTGAACAGATCAATTCCATTGATCATTTTTGCCTAACCCTAAGTACATGCATATATCCTATAACACATTTTTCACGTGGATACAAGGAATCCTTTTTTTTTCCATTGATCATTTTTGCCTACCCTAAATATAGCAGTATATCCTATAACATATATCCTTTTTATTAGCTAGACTAGATTTTTCGATTGGATTAAAAACTAATAACAATAATATTATGCTTGATAACTTTGTATTGGAAGCTGTTAGGGTTGTGGGCGTCAGCAATTTTTTCACGTGGATTCGCCGATGCATTGACACTAACGAGGGACTCATATTCACTTGGCATCGGTTCTTAATCCAACCAAGTAATGGTTATATTACGTGTTATGTGTGCACTATTAGCCTCTCATGTCTGCCTGCTACTTAGTATATATAAGGCTTTACAATATTAATGTATAAAGAAATTACGACGCATTCTAATTAAAAGTTTAAGTTTGTAGCGTAATAATAAGCTCTTGATGCATCAAAACAAAGTCATAGGTTTGAGTCCCCCAGACCTAATTGCTAGAGCCTGACTATTGGCTTTATGAGAGGCTACTCAGGCTAGCACTGGCCTTATGGAGGCCAACAATTTCCCTTACTGGCTCTTCATTCTATCCCGAAGGCGTATAATATTTATATCCCTGAAATAGGGTGGTGCCCAAGACGTACCTGGAGGGCGGTGGAGATGATTCTCAAATTTGAAGGGCCTTAGACTTAGGTTGTTTTTCTTGCACAACACATATTGATAGGTATATGAATATATAACCGACTCCAATAAAATTAGTGCTTATTTGGTTTGGCTTTTTTATTAGTGAAAAGGATTTTTTTAATGATAAGAACTCTTCTCAAAATTTTTGGAGTCATTTAGTTGCCACTAGAAAATGACTCTTGAGAATTAAAAGAATTATTTTTCTTCTACTAAAAAAAGCCTAAAATTTGGATTTTTAGTAATAAGTTTTGCTAACTTTTTTAAAAGACGAAATTATTTAAAATAACTTTATTTTATTTTAAAAAATTTGTGTTATTTCTTTAAAATATAATATTAAATATTTGTTTATTAAATTAATTACTCAAAGTTTTTCAAAAACTATTTGTTACAATCAAACGATTAATAAATTTTTGTTAAAAGTTTTATCTATAAACTCTTTACGGATAAAAGGTTTATTTTAAAAAAAATTGTTTGAAAAGTTATATCAATCGAACCCTTACTACCATAATATTTTTATTTGTTTATTAAGCTTGATCTCAGCTTGACCTTTTCCTATCGTTTTCATGGATTCATTTTCTGTTCTTAATTAATTTCTCGGTACACCAAACGAAATTTCAAGTGAAATGATCTTTTCTGTAGCTCTTGAAGCTTTTGTTAATTGGGACAAAGAAGAAAACATGTCGGTAGTTGTGATTCTATTGCAAATGGAAAGTAATTAATAAGTCGAGCAAATTAGCTTTTTGCAATGTGATAAGTGTCTACTTCACGTTTCAGAAATTACATCAAACAGCAAGTCGAAGAAGAGAATTTAGTCTATTGAGATCAATAGCTGATTGTACCAAAAACAGAGTGCATATGGAAAATGTTTTTGACCAATATTTGGAAACGTGTTTTCGGGTGTAATTTGTTGGAAAAATACCTGAAATCATTTCCTAAGTAGGAATATGGGGCACTCAAAAACACGTTTTGGAATCTAAAATACGTTTTTGAGTCTAAACCAATTGCGTAATAATTTTCTGGTCAAAAAACACATTTCTATTGCAACTACATCTCAAACATCGACAGATCCATCTTGAATCATATGGATTGTTTTAGACTCAAAAATAATAATAAAAAATTATTATTGAGGACAATTTAACCTACCTAAATAGAATAATATTACAAAGATGAAAAAAAACTCTCTCTATTTTCCTGCATCAGTAATTAAAAATGTTGTTATTTTTTTTAAATTTCAAATAATTTTAAATTTTTAAGTCTTATAAAGCTAATTGAATGTGATGAATATTTTTTTAATTTTGTGGGTATTTTAAGATAAATTGAAAAACAAAATATAAGAGGATTAATCTAGTTAGATTGGATGTTTAAAGGGTACTTCAAATTAAAAAAACAAATTGTACTGTTTAGATGTGTGTGCAAAGTAAAAAGCTATTCAAAGTATATTTTAGCTAAAAATAGGACCATTCTTTTATTTTATTTTAAACAATTTACTAAAATACTCCTAACATTTCTAACTACATACTAACTTTAGGGAATATATGTCTATTTTCTTCATAATAAGAGATATCAAATACAATAAAAAAATTTAAAAGTATCTACTATTCTTTAAAAGTCAGGGTATATATACATATGAGGAACAGATTCGCAACTCTTAACTTTAGACTAGGGATGGTACTTTTTTAAAGACCCATTAACCCAAAAAAAAGTTAGCGAGTTCGAGTTAACATAAATAAAATGATTAATAAATAATCATAATGAAGTGGCACGATTAATAATTTAGTCAGATTCGGGTTTAAAGGTCTTGATATATAAACTTATTTATGACATGATTAACTATTTAACAATCAATTTATACTAACATATTTATAATTAAATATATTTTTTATTTTTATATTTTAAAAGTGTTTAATTATATTTTAAATATTTTAAAAAATATTTAATACTATTTAAAATAAAAAAATTAATATTTATGTAAATATTTTAGAATATATACTAAAATATATATAAAAAAAATTATGTTAAATAATTGACATAATTATTAAATGGATAACTTGTTTAATAAATAAGTTAGGCTGGTGTTTCAATTTTAGCTATATACAAGTATTAAATAAGTCTAGTTTGGAAATGCAAAAATATATTATATTTTTATTTGACACGACAAATACAATTGCTTACTTAATTTAGACAATTTGTAAATTTGTTGGTGCAAGCACTTTCAATAATTAAAATTAAATCTAATGTATCTAATTAATATATAAAAAATATATCATAATTTATGCACAAGTGAAATATAATCTTAATTATTAAAAGTACTTAAATTCAATAATTTATAAATAATAGAAGGAAATATATATAATTAAGGCGTCATTGATACTTCATATATGTGTGTCTATTTTTTTACATAAATTTTTATCTTATTTGTAAGTCATTGGATATATATTTACGGTTAAGATTAAATCTGATATGTACATTAATTATATAGTCATATTCAATTTTAATTATAAGATGTACTTAAATTTTGATAATTTATAAATGATGTAAAAAATTTTGTAGAAAAATACAACCAAAAAACATATATATTGGTTTGTATTTAATTTGTTGTCATTTTAAATGTAATTTTTTCCCAAAGCACAGAATTGGAAAAACTAGTTTTATGCTGAATCCATAAACAACTTCTTAGATGCAACCTAGTTTGACTGAGCGTTGACCTAATTTCTATGGGAATAATACGACACACGCTCGTTGACCGAGTCAACACATATTTGAAAAGTCAATGTCTTTATCTTAACGACCATTGTAATTTGTCAGTAATTACAAAAACACATTGGCTCAAGTTTCCTATCAGCAAACTTGTTTGATACTACAATTTCGTTTATTACAATTAGATTTGAATTGTCCTATTACAAGTTTAATCTAACTGACCTTGACTAAAAAGAGAAAAAAAATGAAAGAGAATTTAGGATAAGATTTATTTATTAGAAAATAAATAAAATTTATAAGTTATTTTTAGTTCGTTATAATTACAAAATTTATTCAAATTTTAAACTTCAACGTTAAGTTAAAAGTATTATCTGATATAATTACTAAATTTTTATTGTTAAATTAAAAAATAAGTACTTTAAAAATATTTATGTAATTAAAAATAAATTATATTCATACTTCACAACTAAAAAACAATTAGGCACTAAGAGTTTGTTTGTTTTTTCGACTGAAATCTAAATAAAATTATTCAAATATTTAAGAAGTATTTGATTTTTAATTTATGTATAAAAATTTGTAAAAATATTTGAATATAATTGAGTCAAAATTTTTAATTAATCTAAATAACTAAATGTTTGAATGAATTAAATATTTTATTTATCAATAATACCTTTAATTTATTATTTATTTAAATATATGTAATACTTAATTAGAAAATATATATCAACATATCAGTTTTAGATTTTTTTATTTTTATAAAAATAAATAATTTAACATTTATATTAAACATTTAAGAAGAAAAAACATATATCTATCAGATTCCAGTCAAATTTCATTTTCAATTATATTCAGATTTTAGATAGAAATAAACAAAAACTACTAAGGAGTACTCTTTAGTAATCTAAACTTGATCAAAATTTGAATCTGATTAAAATTTGAATATAATTGATATATTTATTTATTTTTTTAATGTTTGAATATAAACATTAAATAAAAACAGATTTGAAGCTGTTATGCTGTCATAAATGTCCTCAAAATTTAAAACTAATATATTAATTGTTAACGTATATAAATATTAAGTAATAAATTAAAATATTATTGATAAATAAAATATTTAGTACATTTAGTCATTAAATTATTGAAATTAAAGTTAAAATTTTTAATTTAATTATATTAAGATATGTTTAATAATTTTTTAAATATAAGTTATAAAATAAACAACTCTTAAACGTTTGAATAAAATTATTTAAATTTAAGTAAAAAAAATTAATAAGAATTTTTAGATCCGACTATATTAAAAGTATGTTTCATACTATTGTATTAAATTTATAATTCGATAAATTATTTGATAAACTCTTTAACTGATTTTTTAAGTAATATTCTATTTCTTTGATTAATTAAAAAAAAGTTAACCAATCACTTAATTATGATCCTAGAAAATGTGGGTAACAGGAGATATGAACACATTTTATGTCGGCCTCATCGAGTCGGCAAATTAAGACTTTTTAATTTTTTTAAATTGACAATTTGGCTGCAATGTATGACAAATGTTCTGCAATTTTACATTAATCCATTCATTACCCTCATGGACTTTGACCAAGCTATTGACTAGATCTATAGTGAAAAAGAATATCAAAAGGCAAAAATAATAAATAAATAATTATTCATTTTTAAATTATAATTTAATATATTTTAACTCTAATAATTTAAAAATTATTCGTTTAATTTCTAATTTATTAAATGTGTTGTACTCAGTTCTTTTATCCCTCATTTTTTATCACATAAGTCAAAAAATTTAGAATCTAACAATATTCATAACAATTTATTTAAATATTTCATTAGCATTATATTAGAATTAGGCGTGAGTAAATTTCAGTTCGTTTTGATTTTCTACGAAATTAGAAATTGAATAAAAAATTTTGGATTAACTAAATTAGATCAAATTGAATTTTTAAATGAATTAGATTAAAAGAGAAATACTCATACTGAGTGTAATTTCTCAATAACTCAAGAAAATATTAAAACCCCTTAAATTTTATCATTGAAATCCTTATATTTGTATTTTATGAAATAGATTTTTATTCATAATTATTAAAAATAAGGATTTAACTTTTATTAAAGCCTAATTTAAGAATAATTCTGTGACACTCTAAATAAATCTCACATCGATAAAACACGAGAGAAATGTTAGAAATATAAGTTAATATATTTCAACCTCCAATAAATATATTTTGAGTTAAAAAGTTCGAAAATAAAATCTTGACAGACTGTGTGTTCAAAGCGAATAATATCTCTAGTGGGTTGGATTGTTACACCTTCTTTTTGTCCCTTGACTTTTACAATGAAATTTAACATTAATGACCAATTCAAAAAATACCATAATCTTGTTATGGTCCTATTAATAAATTCCAAAACGTTAAGGAGCTAACTGATAAAATCCAGTCAATGGCATACTTTGACTTTATGGGCGCGTTTTTGTCATTCTATTTTTAATAGGGACTTTATTTGCTTCTTTGAAACGTCCAGCTGAGAGAGCTTCCTCGTCCATTCATTTCCAGAAATTTCAATAAACTCTCACAGTTGTACCCAGCTAAAAGATACCTTCGAAGAAATTGCACATTTCATAACTACAAATTCAGTGTTCATGTTCGTGACATAAGTATAAATACAAATGCATTAAGCCACAACAAAGACCCGAAAACAGAAAAACAAAAACAGGTTGAAAAAACAATGAGCGTGTTGTCAATATTTGATCTCCAAGAGAAGGTAATTAGCAAAAAAGGAGCAGATGCAGCTTGCCCATATTGTGGAGGACCAGTGTTGGCAATAGATTTTGATGCCCATTTGTTATTTTGTTTTCTTCCAATTTCTCATAAGGTTAAGCAGAAGTTCTACTGCACCATTTGCTCCAGACGCTTGATTCCTGCTCATTCCTAAATCTCTGAATCTCCCCTTCATGTTACTTCTCCTTCTTTATTTTCTACATTACATATTATATATCTCGTGCTTGATCAGTTTATTTTCCAAGCAAAGACTCCGCAATATGGAAGTGCATCACAATATATATATCTTGTAACAGAAACTCAATTATTGCTTGAAATAAAAGAATTGTTTAACGTTGGCTTGTTAACAGCTATCTATCTGCTTCTCAGCCTCACTCATTTCATATACACAATGCCCTGCTATTCTTTGCTCTACCAAAATATCTCGTGGTTGTATGAATGAAGTGGAATTAAGCTGCAAATCGACACTCTTTATATAAACCAACAGTGGCGGAGCGCCTAAGGCCCCTCAAGCCCCACAAATTTTTTTAAATTTTTTAATATTTTAACTCTATTTTTTAAATTTATATGTAATTTAACTCTTATAATTTAAAAAATTATCAATTTACCCCTTAATTTATTTATTATTTTTTAAATATTATCTGATTAATTTTATTTTTTAGTCATTTTAGCCCCTCACTTATTTAGTTTTGGCTCTGCCCTCAATACCAATATGTCATTCTAGAAAAGAGAGTCGGAGACAGCAATGTCCAGCTTCTTGTAGAATTCTCATTGGTTTGTCATAAATATATCAATGAGGAATAACTTTCTGTTTACTCAAAACGGCCCTAAGTTTTGCCGTTTTATCACATTCTCCCTTCTATTACTCTCTAGGCATGTATTATAGTTAATTTTTTAATTTGGATATGTTCGAAATTAAGATACTGGAACTCTTTAGTAATAGCAATATGGAATAAAATCACTTCAACTTTAATTGCTCTTAAAGTTAAATAAAGGTTATAATATAAAAAAAAAATTCTTAATCATTATTATCTATATATATATATATAATTTATAAGAGATTTTAACTATATAATATTACAAAAATTACAAAATATAAATTAAAAAATGAAGAAGTTATTTGTTTTTTAGAAAAAGGAGTAATCCATTTAGTAAACAGAAGATATTTATTTAGAGAAAGCAAATTTCCTTATCCATAAATTTATAGGACTAAAATTATTCAAAACTTTATTTTTAATTTTTTATTTCAAGTCTAAAATATCCTTATTTATGATGAAAAACAAACTTTCTTAAGCCTTAACACATTTATTGCAAACCATAAGGGGTTCTTTATTTTCCCTAAGTCCTTCTTTCTAGCAATTTCTAAGAAAATCCCCTAATTTTGTTTTGACTGTGACTACGTTTTCAAGCTTCAGTGTGATGTCTCAATAATTAATAAAACTTTCCAGTTGGGTCAACACGTCTAAAGACCTTACAAAAGGTAGAAAAAGGGTAAGGAAACTTCAAACGCCTTTATATATTCAAATACTTTGCTTGGGAGGTACCTAACAAAGCAGTTTTAACGAGGAGCTCTCTTTCTAGTTCATTTCCTCGTTTAATGCTTTTCTCCCTTCTTTTCTTTTAAGAATAATTAAAGTTACTTCATATTCAAGATAGTATGACAACATCAAGCATATTTCATAAGATCATCTTAATTTTATCCATATATATATATATATATATATATATATATATATTTATTTAGATATGGGACAGGATCAATAACCTTTTTTTTTTACACAAAATTTTACATTAAATATAAGTCGTTGGATTTGAACACATCTAATAGTTGAGATTACATCTGACTATATAATTAATGCGTAATTAATGCATATGTTAAATGCAATCTCAAACGTTGGATATATTTAGATCCAACAACCTATATTTGATGTAAGATTTTGTGTAAAAAAAAGTCCATTAATCTTACCCCTTTAAATATAATTTAAAATATATATATATATGTATTAACAAAAAAATTTATAAATGTTAAATATTAAAAACTAATAAAAAAAGAGAACGGATCGTCAAAAGTTGGTATTTTTCATACACTTTTTTAACTTTACTTTATAATTAAGTAAAAATTAATTATATTACATTAAAATGCTTAACTTATGTGATAGATTAAGCCACCTCTTAGACATTTTGTCTGAGTTCGAGTTTGGAATAAATAAAGGAAAAAGAACAAAAAATTATTTAAAGCCCTACTTGAACCATTACCTTTTTTTAAAAAAAAAAATTAGTTGTAGTAAATATATAACTTTAATCATATAATTTTGTACGTCAAAAAAGAATACAAGATTAAAACAAAAAGAAATATATTTATTTAGACCAAATCCTTTTCAAATTTGAATTTATCCATTTGATCCATTCTCTTGGTTTTTCTACAAGTATTATCTCAATAAATTGGAAATAAACTAATGTTACTAACTTTTGTACTCTTTAGCATACGAGACACGAAACCCAACCAATTATGAATTGGACTTGGAAATTAACTGCCAAATTATAATCGACTTTTAACATTTTCTTTGTTGGCCAACCACAATAGCTTTCTTATAATACTAACTCATCCCATGTCTTTTTCTAAACTAATTTATTAATGTTTGTACGTACTCCATCAAAGTCTTATTCTTTTTATTTTAATAAATCAAATCTTTTAAAAAGTTTATACCTTTTTAATTTAGTTAATAAAATCCTTAAAAAAAATTTACAATTTTTCAATTCAATTAATTTTAAAATTATTTAAATTTATTTTCTTAATAAAAAATTTGCCAAAATAATTCAATAACTTTAATAATTAGATTTGGAACAATAAATTTTGATAAAATAAAAATAATCAATTGATGTAAAAAAATCAATTCAATTTATTTTAGCATAATATTATAAGATTTATAAAATAAGAAGTTATCAAAGGTTTTATTTTTATTTTTATTTTTTATTTTTTATTTACTAAAAATATATTTTTCTACAAAATTATTAAGAAAGTAAGAAATATTAAACTCTAATATTAATTTAATATATTTCTCTAATTTTTTATGGAATCTTATCTATTCAAAATGAACCATAATTTACTATAAGATTTATTAATTTTTAATTATATAGATTAACAAAAAATTGAAGTAAATCAAATTTGATATTTCATTCTATTAAAATATATAATTTTAAAATACTAGAAATATAAGTAATAACATATAATTTAATTTAGTGAATATTATTAAATAATAACAATTATGTGTAAAAGTTAAACACATCTTTTAATTTTTTTAAATTAATTTTAAAAAAAATTATATTTGTAATCAAATTTATTTTATTAAAATTCAAAAATATAATATCAAAATATATTTATGATGTTAAAGTTTAAATTATTGTTACATTAATAATAATGATCATCATCATCAAATTTGAATTATTTTACATTATAAAATTATTATATTGATATAATAATTTTTAAATATAAATTAAATATATATATTTTTGTTAATATTTTAAGCAACAGGATTAAAGAAATTCAATCTTTCTTGCTTGAATATAAGAAAAGAAAAGATAAAGATACACTCAAATTATGATCATAATCATTTTCTTGTTGACTGCTTACGTTACTATGTATTAGTCATGGATTGGGATCTGAGAGTTGCAAAATTTTCCTTAAATTTTTAAAGTCAAATTGGGCCGACCAGATGGGATTAAATTGGGCAGACATTTTTGACCCAACAAGGCCAGATTTTGAATCCCACATTCCCAACCCGTTACTATCTTTAATTATCCCCATATCCAATAATAATTTTTTTTTAAAAAATAACTATTAAATCATTAATAGTTCACAAAATATAATATATTTATTAAATTATATTATTATTTTTATAACTTATTAATAATATAATATAAGCTTATTTTTTTTTAAATAATATATTAACATATAAATAATGGATATATCTATTCAAATTATAGATATTTTAAGGAAAAATAATAATTTTTAATTATAATAAAGTACTTATAAAAAGCTTTTATCACAAAAAATTTAAATAGATGAGTCATTGTATAATTTTGGATATAATTTATGAACTCGTTTTAGCATTCATAATTGATTAATTAGAACTACTATAACAAAAACTAAATACTCCATAAGGCTCAGAAAATTTTGAAATTTTGTAACAGCTATAAGAACTTCTTAAAATCCTTGTCTTATATCCAAAGTCAATGAAAATTTTCAATAGCATCACAAGTTCCACAGTTTAAAATAAAACTGTTTCCACTTTCAAAGAGAATTAAAACTTTAGATTGCTTCTGGTATATACCAGATGAACCTCAAAACTCTAAATAACAAACACCTCAACACTAAATTATCAAAACACTGAACGCCTAATTCATTCTTCTGATGAGTTCATTGACGTAATTCTCACGGTTTCCGGCATCACCACCTTCAACATAGTGGTTCCTCTTCTTCTTCAGACCACCCAATGGTGCCTTCAGTTTGAATGGCCAAAGGAAGTTGTTAGCTTCCTTAAAGTGAGGTCCGACTGTCATAATCTCGTGGATCAGGTCTTCCACGCAGATAATGCCGTGCTTACCCAAGGCCTGAAATATCATACAAATGTAAGCAACCGCACGTCACATATTTGCCTTGCTGCATAATTACAACACTGGGGAATAAGATGCACAAACCTGTTCAACGATTGAGTTGTCGGTCAAAGCAACTCTCTGCCTGTTCAGCTTCCCATATCCCCTCTTGTAAATCAGCTCCTTAACACTCTTCAAATTGGGGGTATCTGATATATTAAGTTTATAGGATATGTCAGAAACATTAGAAGTATAAACTTTTCACAAAGAATAAGATAACGAGGACAAAAGCTAAGAGGCGTACCCGTATGTGACATAAGGTTCAACCCTGTGAAGCATGTTCAGTGTAGCTTTGTTTACTTTAAGAAAAACTCCATTGAAGATCTGCAATTTTCATAGAGGGAATTACATCAGTATAAACATAACAAAAAAAAGAAAGCACATCTAATTTGTTCCTAAAACAAGTTCCCATTCCAAATGACTTAAATATCATGTTAAATTCAGATCAGAACCACCTAATGAATTAACCAAAGGGTCACCACCAACTGGAATAAATATGATCCTTCCACAGTAGTCTGTAACATTCTACAACGTTTAAAAAAAACTCATCTACTCAATTTCTTCAATTTTACTTCTATAATTTTATCACCAACTATAATACAAATTTTTTTTTACGATCTAGCCAACATATACTGAAAACACAACAGAAACACTGCATACACTAACAAATCCAGCGGCTTGAACTAAAATGCCAAAAACTAACCTAAAAAAAAAACCATTTAATAAGCACAAAAAAAAAACAAAGAACCAGAATAAAAAACAACATATGTTCCCAACTCTCCTCTGTTCAGCAAACAAGTAGAAAATGAAACAACACTAACACACAACACACTCATTTCCTACCCTAAAAGAGTCAAGTACAAGGACAACTTTCCAAAAGGAGAGTTTCCAACACAACGTAAGCCTAAAACTCAAAAGAAAATCATCTAAGCTTCACCCACAACAATTAATTACAATGAGTAAGAAATCAATAAGATACCTGTCTCAGTCGTAAGAGCTGCAAAATCTTCCTCGTCTTTGGGTCAATGGCATTGATACTGAATTTCAAACCATACAAATAAGACTTAAGAACCCAAATTTTTAATTAAAAAGCAATCATTAGCATAAATAATGCTGACATACCCACGGATACGAATGATAAACAGAAGCTTGGCTTCAGGGTCAACATAGAACCCTCCTTTCAATTTAGCTTCACGCTTCAATTGAATCAACTCTTTTTCCTGAATAATCAATACAGCATTGTTAACTAAAATGCACTGAAAAATAAAACAAACTTTAGAAAAGCCTACAATAAATACCTGCTCAGCGTATTCCTTTGCATACAGCTTGGCCCGATTGAAAATCAACTTCCGGTTTTCAGCCTTCTTCTTCTTGGCAGCATCGAGCTCCTGCTTCTTGGCTAAAGCCCACTCCTCATTCCTCTTCCTCTTCTTCAAGACTGACTCTGGAACCACCACCTTAGCTTCTACTTCACCCCATCTCTATGATAATAAACAAGCCAAAATCAAAACATGTTCTAGCAATCATAAAACATGATAAATCAATTACTAAAAAAATTAAGCAGACATCACTAAATGATAACACTAAACCTATTCAAACTAACATCTTTTCCAAAATCCTAAGCTACTAAATGTAATAGCCCAAAAGTAACTGCATAACGTCTTGAAAGATAAAATTGGAAATAAAAAACAAATAACTAATAAAGAGGTAAAATGGGAATGGATCAGAATTCTGGCTTGGATTCTCAAAAAGAGAAATATCGCACGTTATGTTCATCGTCGATCACCTGGGGAAATAATCATCATTTCCATCCCCCTCATATTTAAAATTGACAAAGAAAACTTCTTTTAGAAACAACCAGGCTTTCTGAAAATGTAAAAATATAGCCAAAAGCAAAACAAAACTGTTCAATATGCAAAAGATTAAAAGTTCATAACCTAACTAATTTTTCATTTTCTTTTCCGTTTCTCTCTACATTCTCAACAACCAATCATCATATATTACTAGTAAAAAACTAACAGAATCAGTATTTTTCAAAAAACAAAAATACCCAGAAGCATTAAACGGTAAAACGAGCAACAAAATCATCAAAACAAAATCAAAGCGACAAGGTTGAACAAGATCTACGGCCAAGCACATACTGATCAAAACAAATGATAGTAAAATTATTCGAATGAAACAATGAGAGTAACGAGACTAGAGATATCTGCGTCGACTCACCGAGTTAAGCTCTGTGCACGGGCGGTAGAGGATCCGACTGCGGAAGAACCGAGTAGGGTATACGCTTGAAGCAAATTATATAAGAGGGAGAGACTGAAAGTGAAACTAGGGTTTTGTAGGACTCGTGTGCGCATTTTGGCTTGAGATTATCCTACGGCTCAGATTGGCTTCTGGATTAAAATTGAATCTGGACCGTTCACGTAATGGTTTAGAAGAGTGCGTTGGGAGTGACAGACGGTCATTCTGGACTTTAGATATAGCTAGTGAGTACGTGACACGTATTGGATTTAACGCATTTGGGCCTGGCTTATGCATTTGGGCTTCTTAACGTGTATTTGGGCGAAGCCTCTGAGACATGTCAATTGGGCCTCATATTATCTCTAAACTAGGAGATGGATTGGTCAAAGTCGAACGCAATCCATTTACGCTCTAAAACGGATTTTTTTTTTCTTAAAATTCTATTTATAAAAACTTTATTTATAAAAATTTTACTTAAAAAATCTAATGAAACGGATCCTAATATTAGTGTTAAATTTACTCGATATGATAAATCTTTTGTGAGATACAAAAATACACTACTATCTTATCCTTTTGACAAGAATTTCACAATTTAAGTATTTATACCTTAATTATCCATAAATGAACCGATTCTTATTGTTGATATTGTTTGATTTAAGGTTAGATATTCGAAGTGATATTATAATAGTATATAATTTTATTGTAAATGTTAGTAATTTAAAAAAAATTACATAAATATAACTGTATCTTCAAAATTTTATAATGAAAAACTATATGATACCGAAATAAAAATCAGGTATTAATAACTCATAAATTTCACCCTTTATATTTAAAGAAAAAATATGTACCATCTATTTTTTATTCATAATATTTAACATGTTATTTAGAAAATAAATAATATTTATACTATTATGTTTTTAATTTGCTAATTATTTTTTTAATTCATCAAAAAGATTTATAGTTTTGCAACAAAAATTAAAAAATGAATCCATATATTATATTAAAATTCATTTTAAATATCGTGTTATGCATACTTAGAATAAATTAATTTAGAATATTGTTACAAAATAAATTAAAACATATTCTAGATGCATATGCTTTCTTAATTTTTTTAGAAATTTTAATTAGTAAAATAAGATTTAAGCGTTCAAAACAATATTAAAAATTAAGAAAATTTTCTTTTATTACTTATGATAATTTATATGAATTGATAGAAAAGATACAATTGATTGTACAAACATGAAAAGAAACTATTCAAAAGAATAATTACAAAAAATAAAAAGTAAATTAGACTACTTTTATAAAAGGATAATGACATAACCCCTTGACGTTTGGTCTAATAGACAAATACCCTTCTAACGTTTTGAAAAGGACAGATATCTTCTGAAGTTTGGCCTAATAGGCATGTACCCTTGACTTTATTCTGTTAGTTTAACCAATTAGTTTATTATTATTTGTATCGCTAAACTTTTATACAATAATATTATAATATATCTTTTATTTAATTATAACAATTTAGTTATATTTTAATTTTTTATAATATATTTTTTTAACTTTAAAAATTTAGTCCCTGTTTATATTTTTACAATATATTCATTATATTTTTTTCAAATATATAAAAATATAAATAAAAAATATAAACAATAAATACATGTTATAATATTTTTATATACTATGGATAAAAATAATTAAGATTTTTATTTTTATTTTTTATTAAAATTAAATTGTATGGTTAGTAAGAATATAAAATATATCTAATTACTAATTTTATTGACAAATGACACTAATTTTTTCCTTTTTTAAAACTTTTATTTATATTTTTTAAAATTTTTTAATAAAATATAATAAATTTAATATAATCTTTTAAATAAAAAAATTTATATAAGAATAAAATGTTAAAATATGTTTCAAAATTTTATTAATAATTAAATATCAAATTTATTGCTAAAAAGGAAAAAAATTATAAATATTTGGCATGAGTTTAATCTAATTCATTGTTTAAATTTCTTTAATAATATTTCTTTTCTAAATTTTATTATTGAAATAATAAATTAAAAAATTTATTTAATCTTAAATATATTGTGAAAAATATTAAAGATGGACTAAATCGTTGAAGTTAAAAAAGTATATTATAAAAATATTAAAATATAGACTAAATTATTATAATTAAATAAAAAATATATATTATATTATTATTGTATAAAAGTTTATGAATACAAATGATAATAAAATAACTAGTCAAACTAATGAAAATAAAGTTAAAAAAGGTATATATTTGCCAAATATTAGAGGACATCTGTCTTTTCCCAAACGTCACCGATATATGCTTATTAGGTCAAACGTCATAGGAGATTTTGTTATTATCTCTTTTATAAATAATATACGTTATCAGAAACATAAAATTTAAGAAATCTTGAGTGTACGTAATAAAAGTTCATTTTGGCATAATAAAGTAGTTATTATTAAATTGTTCACATTAGCCACTGAAGAGGGGGGAGTTAGGAAATCTCACTGGAGAGGGAGTTGACCTCCCTCTCCATTAGGAACTGAATTTTGTTTTTGGTTTGAATACAAAGTCTTTGAGGAGAGAAAATGAGAGATCGCTCTATAAGTAATTATTAAATACATTGTTAAATTCAATAAGACTTTAAATGGTCAAATTTGTAACATTGAAAGACACAAAGGCTACAATTATGTACTTAATTAAACTAATTTATAAAAAAAATTCAAAGTCTTATAACCCGAAGAAAAAAATCAAAAGTCATGTTTTTTAAACACATATTTTACTCTAAAATAATTATTTTAATTAATCTTATATTAACAAAGTAAGAAAATATTTATTATAATACACAGCCTTGTTTGGTTTTATTTTTTTCATTAATTAATTTTTTTTAATGTTAAAAGTCATTTTTAATTTCTTTTAGTGTTGTTAGTTGTCATAAAAAATGATTTTAATGAATTAAAAGAGTTGAAAAGCTCTATGAGGATAAACTCAAATTTTGGACTTCTTCTCATAGAGTTTTTTGAATTTTTTTAAAACTTATATAATATCGAAAATACCCCAACTTTATTTTTCTAGTTTAGCCATAACCCATAATAAAAAACATAACTCTATTTAACTATATTTTTTACGTTATAATAGTTAATCATCATCAACCATCATTTCTGCAACAAATTCTATAAGGTTAGTTTATATTCTATATGCAAATTTATAAATAGTTAATTTATTTTTAATTTTTTTGTTTATCAAAACTTAGTTTATAATATTCATAAATTTAGTTTTGTTATAACATAAATTAGTTTTGTGTATCCATAATTTTTTTGAAATTTAATTATATTTTACTTTAAATTTTGTTAACACGTAATATACACAGTTGAAGGCATAGACATGAATAAATTTTTTTTTCACTATCGTTGCTTCCCTTCTCAGTGCATTTTCTTCTCCCTGTGCATATTCTTCACCTTATGATATATCCCTTTTAGTAATTTATTTACATAAAAATACTTTTAAAATTGTGCAATCAAATAATTAACTGCTCAAAAAGGACTTTTTCAATTAGCAACCAAATAGTAAAAAATTATTTTCTCAAATTCTACTCGAAAAAACTTTATTTATAAATCTCTACTTATAAAAATTTTATTTGAAAAGTCAAGTAATTCCATTTGTTGATTTATTATGCTGTATGTTGATATGCACCCATTTATATGTATCAACGTGGACGTGGTGCATACTGAAAATGAGTTCTTGCTTGACTTACTGCATCCTATTGGGGGTTTTATTCTTGTTAACAACAGGGATGGACGATTTTGGATGATCATGTAATCAAAGATGGGACGGTATTAGACTATTAGTATTAAAATATGGAGAAGTCAAATAATATATGGATTAGAATCTTGTGGATTGTCTTTGACAGTTGAAATTTTTTGCATAAAGGTTTCTTTTTCTGATGGATGTTTACTCTGTTTCTTGATGCAGCTGTTATGGGTGAATCTTATGATGGACACTCTTGGAGCAACTGATCACATTATGCATAGATCACCGCTTGGCAGAACATAAGTATTACTTGTCTTTGCTGAATATATATTTTGGTGCTTATAACTTTGAAACTCAATGCTTCAAATTTAAGGAATGTGGTTTTATACTGATCACATGGAGGAGGAAGACAAGGAAGAAAAAAATAAAAAATTATTTTTTAATGAATTTAAATTTATAAAATTATAATTTCACCTTTTGTTTGTTAAAGGATGTGAGCTACCATGTAAGAGTGATATAATAATTTTCATTAATTTTAAAATTGAGTTGAAGATTGTTAATATTAAATAGGTTAAATTAAAAATTATCTCACTTCACGAACGACTAAAAATTAACTGTGAAGTTCGATGAAAGACATAACTAATATTGACCAAAATAATTTGGACCAAAATGAAATTACTAAATTAAGAAACTATAAAAGAAAAAAAGTTTCACACAGCAACAACAGAAAACAAAAATCAGTATTACTTTATCTTTGCAAAAGAAAAAATATTCTCACCTAGACATTATATCTTTCAAATCAGTAAGAATAACTCATACAAAACCAAAATATAGCAATGATATCTTACACTCAATTAAGTCCCACTCTCGCTAATGATGTGGAATACATGACACATAAAACCTCAAAAAATCCAATGTTATTACTATTACTATTTTACTCAAAAATTCGAATTTCATTTTGTTGATTCTGCTTATATTTTAATACCATGGCTTTAGTGTGATTGTGTTTTGTAATTTGTAGTACTAAGTGCAGTTGATAAATAATCAATTTTCTGTTTTAGGTTACTTAATAAGATTTGTGATCTTAGGATTTCTTATGGTAGTGGGTTGATGGAAACTCTTTTCTTTTAAATTTTTCTTATTGTTTTTTATGGCTAGCATTGTTCTGTAAATTCAAAGGTTTTGATTACAATTGCTTTAACTCGATGGGACTTGTCGTGATTCATATGTTTTTTAATTACATATATATAAAAAATAAAATTATTATATGGGATATTATAAATTACAATAATAATAATAATAATAAATTATTTATAAATTATTATAATATTTTTATTTTATTATTTTAATTTTAAAAAATTATTATATTTTTCTATTAATTAAAAATGTTTCTTACATTTTAAAAAATGAGTCAAAATTATTTTTATTCTTAAAATTGAAGAAAAAGAAGTAGAGGTAAGAAGAAGAAAAAAATAATTTTTTTTTATTAATTAAAAAAAAGAAGAAAAGAAGAAATAAATATTTTATTAATTTACTCTTTTAACTATTTAAAAATAACATATATGGGGTGAACATTTAAGGGTATTATAATAATTTTCAAAAATATTAGAGATATGATAAAAATGTCAAAATTAATTAGGATTAATTGAAGATTATCCTCAGGAAAAACTTACCCTTTCCTCCTAACCCCACTTGGTTTATATATAGGCCATGAGAAGGGAAGGAAGATTCTCCACTTGTCTTCCACGAGAAGGAGATGTCATCACTGCTTTTTTTGCCGCCATGTTGCCCGCCCCGTTGGTTGCCTTCTAAACTTCATATTCCATCTAACGTGACAATTGAGTCCCTCTGAAAAAGCTTGTTCTCATAAAAGATCACTTATGCAATTGTTGGGTACCACGTCATCTATGGAGATGGGTTTGATTTTGGGCCCCCCTTGATCCGTTTGTTGTTCCATTCCCATTTCGTAGAAAGAATGATAGGTCATCTCTTAGGACTTACCATCTTGGATAATTACCATGGTGATGATTAGACACATGTTCGTCGCAATTGACACATATATGCCTTTGTTTTATCTAAGGTGGACAAATCTTCACCATAAACAATAAGGACTTTTCTACAATCTTTAATTTTTAAAAATTGTACAAGAAATCCCTAGTTGCCCCTCTTTTCTCTCTCCCTAACCCAACTCACCGAAACTACTCGTTTTTTTATCAGAGGGGAAATAGAACATCCCTTATGATGAAATCTTTTCAATTTTCTTACTCTTTTTACTTTGTTTTGTTTAATAAATGCATATTTCTACCTAGATTTAGATTTATGGGGCTTATATCCATATCAGATATAAGTTTTTTCATCTAATAGTAGTTGTTCTTCTTCTCAGGGGAGGGTTTCTCTACCTAATGGTAGTATATCTCCACTTAGACCTAGATCTATGGTGGTGTTTGTGTTTGTGTTTTTTGGTTGTTGAAGTAATTGTGATCATGTTATCTTACGGATCTGAATGGGAGAAAGAATATTTGAGAAAATTTAAAGAAAAAAAGTTCCAAATCTAAAAGATTTCATGCTATATAGAAAGTATTACAAAGGATCTGTTACAACATGAGGTTAGGACAATCTAAACAATTCCTTTTAATTAAAAACACCACACGGAATGGTGTTGTATCTATCTTTTCCATGGCCTTCAGTGAGTTTGATGATTTGTCTAATCTTTGTATTGAAATAGATCTTTGTAATCTCATTAAAAATTGAGTATAAATCTGCACTGACTTGTAATCTTTGTCATGATTTATATTCTCGAATGAATGAAATATTTTCTTGTTAAAAAAAAATTGTACAAGAAATCTAAAATTAAAACATGTTTGATTTTATAATATTAAAATAATATATTAAAAGAAATTGGAAAGAAATTGGATAAAAATTAATTATTTTTATTGTCCCTCAAATATTTAACGGTGGTGGATGTGAAGTCAAAGTCAGGGAATAAAGTGATAAAATCAGGGAAACTATGTCCCATCTGTTGTTTTCATAAAGCGACGGACTAGAATGTTATTTCCCCTTTAGAATTTCCTTAGTTTTAGAATTCGGTTCCCCCTGTGCTTCGGATTTCATATTCCGTCACAAAGCTTATCAAACATAACTCAGGTGAGTTATTATATCTAGCCTGCTTTAATTATTTTAAGATTATCAAACATATCAAACTGAACTGATGATGGTATTATCGTTGTGGAGTATATTTTTACTTTTTTAATAATGTAAGGGATATTTTATCTTCTTCAAAATTATAGTACATTAATTTTTTTTTTAAAATTAAAAAAGTAAAATCCGATATTTTTTTAATATTATTTTAATATTATAAAATCAACAAGTATTAATTTGAGAAATAACGAAAAATGCCTTCATTTTATAGTTAAAATTAAAAAATGTCTATCTTATATAATTTCATTTAAAAATGTCTATTTTTATACATATTTGGATTAAAATACCCTCATGCCTAAAATTTACAAAATACTTTGAGTTGCTACAATAACTTGAAAGTGCTAGTTTCGAATAAGTACAGTAATTCGAAAGTGTTAATTTTTCAATATATATTCGAAAGTACTAGTTTTGAGTAATTACAGTAACTCAAAAGTGTTAATTTCGCAATATATATTTGAAAATACTAGTTTC
>CM051398.1:4659695-4690868 GCA_028052125.1 Melia azedarach | reverse complement strand
AATTCATATTGGCGCAGAATATGGTTTTATTTTGTTGATACATTTATAGATTTATATTTTTACTGGGTTTGGAAACATGTATTATGTCAGTGATAGCGACAGGCTATATGCACGTATAACTTGTTTTTCAGTGGTACATGTATCCTATTCTCTTTTTTCACAGGGGTAATGTATTTGTTTGATATCAATTTGATTCCAAAACTACACTCAAGTTTACATTTTCCTTCCTGTGATTTCTCCAAGTTACCTTCTGGTAGCTTTTCATAAAGTTATTCCTCACGATTAATGGGTTGCTCCTAATTACCATTTCAATTAATTAAGTTTCCTATACTTTTTGTTGAGTTGATTTTTCAATTCTGTTATTATTTGTTTTAGCCTATTTATCCTGTAATTAATATTATTTCTTCTCTCTCTTTTATATCAGAGGTTCTGCATGATTATTAATTACCTAATTGAAACCAATATGTTCATACTGCATTTCAATTATTTCAACCTAATTTGTTGTCTGTTTCAATGAACTAATATTAATTTGATATAAGATAACATAATTTAGTAGGAAATGAACCTGATCAAAATTGGACATTTGATATAATTATTTTTATTTAAAATGAATATACTTCTTCAATACCCAATTCTTTGAATTTCTTAATAGTTAGTGTATATCATGTTATTGAGTATAGGTTGACAGCAATGGAAAGGTTGTTTTCCAATGGAAACTTTCTGCATTAAGTTCTCTATTTCGTTGATTTTAATAGCTTTGATGGAAATACGTGGATAAAAAGGTTGCTTGATTTTGAAACCTTGGTTTCTTAGAACTCTAGAGTTAATTCTTGGGTTGATGATCCAATGTCTGATTGTTGCAATCGGAAATGAGTTAAGTGCAATGCTGTAACAGGACGGATTACTGAAATCTCCCTCAACAATACAAGCCAATATATGTCTGATATTTCTGAAGAGATTCCGCTTGTAAATTTGTCCTTATTTTCTCCTTTGAAGAACTGCCAAAGACATCTCGGCATACATGGTGATTTCCAAAGGTATTATTTTTCCAAAATTGTCATATCTAAACATCTCGGCAAATAGTTTTCAGAGGCATTATTCCTCCAGTGGATGATATGAAACGACTTGAGTTACCTGAACTTTGTGTCACTGGTTGCTCCTCATTGACATGATCTTGGGCAAATTTGTTCTGAATTTTGGTAAATTGACCGAGTTAGAAAGGTTATATTTAGACCACAACTTCTTCAGTGGGAAAATTGCAGATGGACCATACATAGCTGCTTCATTATTTCTGTTGGAGATATCCAAGAATATTATGTGGTCGAATTCCTAGTTGGATTGCTAATTTCTCAGGCCTCACAGTTCTTGCAATGTTAAAAAATCTTCTAGAAGGCAGTATTCCATTTGAGCTTAATAATCTTGAGTGCCTTAGACATCTCTGAAAATTTATTGTCTGGATCCATGGGATCATCCTTGGATTTCACCAGTGCAGCATCTTTACTTGTAGAAAAATGCTCTCAGAGTGCCAATTCCAAATGCATTGTTCAAAAAGCCCTTCAGGAACATCTACAAGGTCATGTTCCTGATGAATTATGACAATCGGGAACATCAAATATCTTAGATCTTTCTTATAACAAACTCAATGGGTCAATACCTTCATGTATCATTAATATCTCACTTTGGATGGGAAGAGATGATGGCTATGCCCACAAGTTCCCAGCTGGGAATCCTCAGTAACAAGCTTCTGATTACTTTGATACTTGCAATGGGTCAATACCTTTTATTTTTCCCAAGTAAACGTACGTATATATGATATATAGAAAAAGAGAGAAAATAAATAATTAAACTTGCATGCCATAAATTTGACCAATAATTTTGACATCGAAAAAAAAAAATAGCAGATACCTAGTGTTTTATTTTTATTTCATTTGTATCAAATAAATTTTTAAATTAAAATTAATATTATCTATTGACACTAAATTTTGTTATTTAATATCAATTAAGAAATTTGTTTAGATTTATAAAAAAACGTTTTTTCATATTTTCATTGAAGTTATTTAACTTATATTTTAACTTCTAATGAGTTGTTTGGATAATCTTAAGGCCTATCTATTGAGTTTTGGGGCCCTCATACCTGGGCCTATGGATAAGATCAACATGTCCGACAATAGAGGCCCTTTTGCTTCGGTCACAACTATCCACGCAATTAGAAATGGATTCACATGACAACCGGAATATTGGCAAAATAATATACAATATTTTAAAATAAGTAGTTGTGAGAGAAAGTATTTTATATTAATTTATTATAGTTTATCTCCCAAGGCTTTTATATTATTTTTTGAAAAAATTCAATTGCTTTTTTTAACAATGATGAATGAATCCATGTGTTGCAATAAAAGAAACTATGGATTGAAATTGTTATTGTTATAAACTAATGTGGTAACCAAAAAAAATAAATATATAGTTAAATAAGAGTAGGTTAAACTTGGTGGCTGCTTATAAGCCTTAAATAAAATCTCTTGGAAGACAATATCAATTTGTAGACGAAATATTTATTTTAAAAAGTTCTAAGTGCAATCTGATTAAGAAATTTTACTTGTTTATTTTTCTATGTTAGAATTTTTCAAATGAATTATTTTTTTTTACAATATTTAAATTTTTATAATTTTTAAAATATTTGTATTTCAATATTAGTTCTCCATAAATTATTTTTTAAAATTTAATCACTTTTTAGTTAGTGATTAGTATTTTTATTCTTCAAATTGAAGGTAAAGTTCAATTTCTCCCAATTCTAAAGTGGAGGCGACTTTCTTTTCTAAAAAATAATAGATTGTAAATATGAAAAATGCCAAAGTGATGCAAATTAATGCTAAATTTAATATTTTCAAACATTTTTTTTACTTCTTAATTTTATTTTCAGAGTAAATAAAAGTTAATGTTAATATAATTCCCACAGTCGAAGATTCTTGGAAATATGAAAAAAGTGAACGCAAATTAAAGAAGTCAAGTTTTCCAAGTGCATTTGATGTTAATCTAATTTCCATACGTTACCATTTACGGTCCTACAAAGCATTTGTATCATGACTTTCTGAAATGCTTGGATTGAGACATTTGTTATCCTTAAATCACATTCTAATTCATTTTTAAATTTATATTAATAAGACATTTCCAACAGTTTTCGGACTTAATAACCAAATAAATAATTAAGTACATAATTTATTTGCTGTGATGCCTGATTATCTTGGTGATTGATTTCCGCAAATTCATCCATTACTTTGTTGTTTATTCTTTTTTTAAAGGAAAACTTTTGACTCTCTCCCAATATATGAATATTGATCACACATGTATATGTTTACACGTGAAAGTAGCTACACTCCTTCTGTCCACATCAACATATACAATATATGCTTGATGATCTATCAGTCAATTAGTCAATAGTGAAATATATCTATATATATATATATATATTATTAAAACAATATTATGTTTTTATATTTTCCTTATTTCCTTTGAACTCTCTTTCCTTATTTCCTTTGAATTCTTTTTCCTTCTCTATTAGGTTTCCTTTTTCTTTATTACTAGGTTTATTTCTTTGCCTATATAAAGGCTTCTATTGTATTCCTTTAAATTAAGAAATCAAGAGTTAATTTCTTCACATGGTATCAGAGCCAAAATTAGCTTAATTTCAATCTCGGTTTTTTCCTTCCGGTCATACCTCCGAAATTATGTTCCTTCCTCACCGCCACCGCCATTTGGTCCACAAGCACTCTGTGAATCTTCCTAGGGCATCGTTGCTGCTCTCCGACCATCATTAGTGGTGGTGGATTCCAAAATCCAAACAGTTTGGTACATCAAGTGCTTTTCACATTTTTTGGGTTTGAACATCTCTTTGCTGCTTCTTTCTGTTGTCCAAATCTCATCCTTGTCCTTGTGATTTGGCCACCTATTCCGATCCTTACAAATCTTCGATATGAATAGATCAGATGTTTTTCATCCTATTTACATCCAACTGGATGGACATAATTATATTTTGTGGGCATAAGCAATATCCAGTTTTCTCAAAGGACGTCGTCTTTGGTGATACATTACTGGTCACATTATTGAACACGTTAAAACTGATGATGATACTAATGAAAATTCGGTGACTGTTTGAAAGAATGGGACAGCAAAAATCACCAAATTATTACGTGGTTTCATAATACTTCGATCCCTTCTATCCATCTACAGTTTAGAAGATTTTAGACAGCCAAAGCATTATGGAACTTTCTTGCCCATCGGTTACACTGCCACTGATCTGTCACATCAATATCAGATTCTATGTAAGCTTCATCGGATGCGTCAAGAAACTGGTCAGTCTATCTCAGATTTTCATTCACAAATGCAGTTTCTATGGGACCAATTATCACTTTCAGAACCCTAAATGGACAACCACTGAGGATGCAACAAACTTTGCCACTTATAGAGACCAGCAACGATTAATGATGTTTTTTTATGCCCTTACGAGACATATTTGAACCTATTAGAGCTTCTCTTCTACACCAAAAACTTTTACCTACTCTTGACGAAGCTATTGATATGCTTGTCTCTGAAGAAACTCAGCTTGCTCCTCTTCAACCATCTCGCCCTAATACTGCTCTAGCTACAACTTCAACTTCTCAGCTTACCTCTATAGTGAGTTGTAACTATTGTCATAAAACGGGTCATTGGGTTCTCAATTGTCCTATCAGGAGATGCAAGGTTGTCGTAAGGTTGGCCCTCAACATTTTGCACGAGACTGTCCAAGTAAAGGAAGACAGAAACATCCTTCATCATTGTCTGCTGTTGCTACTGATAGTCCCAATGACTGTTCTACCTCTCCATCCCTTACCACCAATGATATCGCATCACTTCTTCAACAACTTTTCAAAAATCTGGAAATCCTCTTCATTACAGCTTCCTCAATTCCCTCAGGCAAATCTTCTTGGTTCTTTGACTCTGCATGTTGTAATCATATGACTGCAAACTCTACTCTTTTCTCTTCTAAATCTCTTGTCCAACAGTTTCCTGCCATTCAAACTGCGAATGGATCTACTATGCATGTCAGTCATTTAGGTCAAATTACTTTATCTGACCTCTCTTTACTTGACACTTTCTCGATTTCTCGTCTCACTCTCAATCTTTTTTCTGTTGCTCAATTATGTGATCTTGGTCCTCATGTCCTTTTCATTGCTTCTGGTTGTCGTGTGTAAGATCCGAAGATAGGTCAAACGCTTGGGATAAGCCGTAAAGTTAGACGTTTGTTTGAGCTCATCAGTCTTCATCTTTCATTCACACATCCATCTATTCCCTTGCCTGTTGCCTCCACAACTCCTGTCTCTTCCTTGAGTCTTTGGCACTTCCGACTAAGACATCTGTCAATTGATCATCTTCGTTCACTAGTTTTTAGTGGTATTCTGGGTAGTGTATCCCATGATCAAATTAATTGTGTCTCTTGTCAGTTAGCAAAAAATACTGCTTTACCTTTTAAAAATAGCGACTATTTCTAAAGCTCCATTTAATCTCATCCATTCTGATATTTTGGGGCCTTCTTCTAATGTTACTATGGGAGGTTCCAAGTATTTTGTTATTTTTATTAATGATTATTCACGTTATACTTGGATATATCTTATGAAGCACAGATCAGAGTTATCCAAAATCTATCATGATTTTGTTTAAAATGATCAAAACACAATTTTCATGTCCTATTAAAGTTTTTCGCACTGATAATGCTATGGAATACAAGGATTCTGAGTTTTTAGACCTCCTACAAACTAATGGAACTCTTTGTCATCGCTCTTGTCCTGGCACTTCTCAACAAAAATATAGACATATCCTTGAAATTGTTCGTGCACTTCTCATTGCTGTCTCCTGCCCAAAACGTTTTTAGGGAGAAGCTGCTCTTACCGCTACTTACATTATCAATCGTCTTCCCTCCCCAGTCATTAATAATTAATCTCCTTATGAACGATTGTATGAGACTCCTCCTAACTATAGTCTTCTTAAAGTCTTTGGTTGTGCTTACTGTGTTCTTCTCCAAACTCATGAGCATACTAAATTAGAACCTATAGCTCGTTTATGTTGTTTTCTAGGATATGGCATTGATTATGAAGAAACATTTGCCCCAGTTGCTCGTATGACATCTGTACAAAGCCTTTTGGCAGTGGCAGCAATACGTTGATGGACAATGTCTTAAATGGATGTCAAAAATGCCTTCCTTAATGGTAATCTCATTGAAGATGTTTATATGAAATCTCCTCCAGGATATGCTCATCCATCACACAAAGTCTGCAAACTCCGGCGTGCCCTGTATGGTCTCAAACAGGCTCATCGAGCTTGGTTTGCCAAGTTTAGCACTATCATTCAACAACTTAGCTTTCGATCCAGCTCTTATGATACAGCTCTCTTTATTCGCAACACAGGACATGGGTGTGTATTCTTCTTTTACTTTATGTGGATGATATGATCATTACAGGCGATGATACTGATGAGATATCTGCACTAAAGACCTCACTTCAAAAGCACTTTAAGATGAAAGATCTTGGTCAACTTAATTACTTCCTTGGTTTGGAGGTACTTTTTGACTCTGATGGCTATTATCTATCTCATGCAAAATATGCCTCAGATCTCCTTGCTCGTGCTGGTTTAACTGACAGTAAAGTCACATCTACTCCGTTGGAGCCAAACGCCAAACTTTTCCACTTAAGGATGCCACTCTTTATCGCCAGCTGGTTGGTAGTTTGGTTTACCTTACGGTTACTCGACCTAACATCTCTCATGCTGTTCATATTGTGAGTCAGTACATGTCCGCTCCTCGCTCTTCTCACTACGCAGTTGTTCTTCATATTCTTCGTTACATCAAGGGCACTTTGTTTTATGGACTTCATTTCTCTGCTTATTCATCTCTAGAATTACGTGTCTTTTCCAATGCCGACTGGGCTGGTGATCCTACTGATCGACGCTCTACCACTAGTTTTTGTGTTTTTCTCGGAGATTCTCTTATTTCATGGCGCTGTAAAAAGCAGACCGTTGGTGCACGGTCTAGCACAGATGCTGAATATTGTACCCTTGCTGATACTACTCAAGAAATTATTTGGCTTCATTGGCTTCTCAATGATATGGGTGTTCCTCACTCCAGACCCACTCCTCTTGTTTGTGATAATAATAGTGCTATTCAGATTGCTCACAATGATATCTTCCATGAGCGTACAAAACATATTGAAATTAATTGTCATTTTATTCATCAACATATCACTCAAGGGATTATTATTCTTCGCTCAATCTCCTCTTTGGATCAACCAGCAGATTTATTTACCAAAAGTCATCATAAAGGTCGTTTTTGTTATTTGGTGTCCAAACTCAAGATCACTTCTACTTAGCCATTTTGAGTTTGAGGGGGGCTGTTAAAACAATATTATGTTTTTATATTTTCCTTATTTCCTTTGAACTCTCTTTCCTTATTTCCTTTGAATTCTTTTTCCTTCTTTATTAGGTTTCCTTTTCCTTTATTTACTAGGTTTATTTTCTTTGCTTGTATAAAGGCTTCTATTGTATTCCTTTAAATTAAGAAATCAAGAGTTAATTTCTTCACACACACACACACACACACACACACACACACACATATATATATATATATATATATATATATATATATATAAATTAATAATGGAAGACTTGGACATTAAGTGTGTTTTTACTCACATTAATAATGGAATTTTTTTTAATTAAGTTGTCAGTCTCACACACACACACACACACACACACACATATATATATATATATATATATATATAAATTAATAATGGAAGACTTGGACATTAAGTGTGTTTTTACTCACATTAATAATGGAATTTTTTTTAATTAAGTTTTCAGTCTGGGTTGGGTTGTTATACTATTTTAATATGTACAGAATTAAAAGTTTGAGAAATTTTAGATTGATCATATAATGCGATAAATTTGATACATATGGACTTCACATAATTTTTTTATATTATTTATAAAATATTGACTTTTTATATTTTATCAATAAAGACTAAATTTAATACATAATTAAGATGCAATCTTAATTATTGACAGTATATGAATACAATCCTTTATAAATAGTATAAAAAATTACGTAAAGGTCAAGAGTTGTTGATTATTCTCTTAAAAATAAATAAAATTTATAAAAATATTATTAAAATTATAATTAATATTAATTTAAAATTTTAACTTAATGTTATTCAAATAAAAGTTTAAAAAATTTTAATCTTAAGTTAACTAAACTTTTTTTAAATATTTCAACTTGAGTGAAAATTAAATTAAATTAAATATTTAATAAAAAACTGTAAAAAGGCGCTAACAAAATGTTTAGATTCGACTTATAAAGTTATAATCAAAGGAAATTGACAAATATCCTTTGAAATTGACTATTTTACCTTTATATATTTAGAAGACATATTAATTGATTATTTTAACATAATTATTAATACATAATAACCAATATATCATTTAGAATTTTTTAAAATAACTATGGATTCAAATATTTTTGAATATTAGTTTATAAATTATTTTTTGATTGTAAAATATATAAAATATTCAAATTATTTTATTTATAAATTGATAGAGTTACGTATAAATTATAAAAATATCCCCAAAATTATGAATAATATAATTCATATAATTCAATATTATTTGGGTTTTATGTTAATTGATTGTATTACAAATTAAGAATATTTGGTTATAAATTGTATAAATTATTTTAGTTATTTTATTTATAAATTACTATAATTATGTATAAATTATATAATTATTCTCAAAGATATAAATTATACAAACAACATAAATAAATCCAAACTAATATTTGAATTTTATGAATACATTGTTTATAATATTTTTTATATTTAAATTTCAAATATTTAATATGACACTTTTATTTATCAAAAATATTCTCAAAATATAAATATTACAATTCATATCATCCAAATATTATTTGAAATTTATTTTAGTTGATTGTGTTATAAATTAATATAATGATCATAAAATTGTTTAAAATATTAATAATAATTTAGATACTAATTATCAAAATATATTAATATATAATTATCAAAAAATAAATTATAAGCGTATATTAGTTATTATTTATTAATAATTAGTTAGAATAGACAATTACTATACCTTCTAAATATATAAAAGTAAAATAATTACTTTTTATGATAGTACAGTAATTTAAGAGTTGTATATTTGGCCAAAAATGAAGAGAATATTTGTTTTTTTTTTTTAATATGAGGATGTATCTGTCCATTACTCCATTACAAATCATGATCTAATAACAACAATATTGTTCATAAATTTGAACATAAAGTTGTATAAAAGTTGAATAATTAAATTTTAAAAGAAAAGGATAAAAATGTTTGAACGTGAAATCAAGGCTGCCTAACTAAATCAACAGTGTAACCATATACACTTTTATTCATGCATTCTCAGAAGTTCAGAAAACAGAGCAAAACAGAGGAAGACACAGAGAGATCTTCTCATTGCTCTGCAGCTTCCTCGAAACTTTTAGTTTCTTTGGTCCCCTATTTAAATCTATTTACACTTTTATTCATTATTTATAAAATATTACACATTAGTCTTACAAAATTTATAAATATTTATTTATTATACTTAAATTCTATAATTTCTTTCACTCTGATATTGATGAAGTCACTTGAGTGTTCAAGGATGTAGGTATCAATTTTTACCGCTTCGTTAAATTCTAGTGTTTTAATGTGTTTATATATATTTGTTATTCTACTATTATTTAAAATTGGGTTATTTTCGACTATACTCCGATATTTATTGACATATATGAGATATAAACTAACTTTTATAAAAGTCATCACTCCACCCCTAAATAAAAGTAAAATTATTATTTTACCCTTATTCTATTAAAAATAATAATAATATTTTAACCCCTAAATTTTGATAAAATTATAAATTAGGACATACTTTAGTTAATTTTAATATTTTGGTCCGTATTATATTGTTACATCTGTTACCATTCGTTAGAATTCTTTAGAATATAATTGACTTTCTATTTCAAATAGTAAAAATTTTTAATTGTACTACAATAAAAAAATTCTAGATTATCGGAAACACGAACTAAACCTATGACATATAACTTTTATTTACAACTTGAAAACGAATAATAACAAAAATCATTAGGAATTTTTTTGAATAGGTTATTGTGGTTTTCATTGTTAGATGTTTTAATATAATTTGGAAAAAATAATTTGTGTTGAGAAAAAATATGGAAGAAGAGTGGCAAATGACAGTAAGGATCAAAATGTTAAAATTGGATAAAGTATATCTTACTTTATTATTTTATCAAAGTTTAGGACTAAAATATTATTATATTTTATTTTTAATTAAGATAAGGGTAAAATAGTTATTTCAATGTTATTTAGAGGTGGAGTGATGATTTTTATAAAAGTTAGTTTATATCTAATATATGTCAATAAATATAGGAGTATGGCTGAAAATAATCCTTTAAAATTTTGTGATTGTCATATTTTATAAATTTTTTTATTTTAGAGAAATTATTGAGCCCAATTTTCCAACAAATATGTACATACATATACACTTAAGTCTAGCTTATTTGCTAGTAAAATCATCTTTTTAATTTTTCTTTTATTCTATTGACATATGCTATAAAATCAAATTATTCTATAAAATAATTATGCCCTTTTTATAATTTTTTTATGAGTAAAAATATGACTAGACACGTGACGGAAAATTAGCCTACGAGAGTCCAAGTCAACACATTATGCAGTGACCCACCTTGCACCCACTGCATTGTGGGACAAGATACAAGCCGTACTCATATATGGTTAGATAAGACCCACATTGAGCTGGACTTCTCGTTATATATCGACAAATTATTCGTCATTTAAGCGATTAGGTAAGACCTACCTTGAGCTGAGCTCTTTACTGTATATCACTAGAACATTCGCCATTTGAACGGTTAGGCAAAACCTACATTGATCTAGGTTCTCCGCTGTATATCGTCAAAGTATTCACCATTTATTGATGATGTCCACGTGACCATATACTATAGTATGTATGAAAATACTCATACAACCATATACCACGGCGCATGTGAAAATACCCATGCACCTATATATCATGGCGTATGTGGAAGAATACCACCATAAACCGTGACGAGTACGGTATATATGGTAGCATGCTATGACACATAAATGGGGGTTAGAGAAGTGTCCTCGATTCTCCGTCATGGCTAGAAGTGTATATACTTACTTCAAATTATTTACCGTCCAACGCTTGACCTTATGTAGCAAGGGAGGAGGGACGCCCATGTGTGCCACTGTCCATCTCCGTGCTATAGCTCCTGAAAAATTAGGCAGATAACCTGCACATAAAACAACAGGCAGGCTCCCAATAGGACCAGCTGTCAGCAGGATCCTGCCAAATATTGAATTTATGTACGTAGGATTCGTTTGAAAGTCTTCATTAACACTAATTAAAATATTAAATTAAAATTGTTAATTCATTTTTATTTAAATGTATATTATTAAAAACTTTTGATTATATCTTACATTCAATAAATAAAAAGAAAAGAGAACGGGCACTAAAAATATTAAATTATAGATCAATGATAAATTTAATATTTTTAATTTTTTTTAATTTTATTTCTAATGTTAAATAAAAGTTAATGTTAAACATAATCCCACGGCTAAAGATTCTTGGAAACATGAAAAATGCCAACGGAACACAAATTAAAGAAGTCAAGTTTGGTAGACAATATATATCAGTGCACCTGCTTAATAAAAAATACTTGGATTGTGATATTTGTTCTATATAAATATATATTTTGTTCTTTAATTACTTAGAACAAAGTTTACTGCAGCTGTATGTACTAATTACAGAAGTCAATTAACCCTGGTAGACAATGACACTGCTTTATGGATTTTACTCTGTTAAAAAATCTCAATATCATTGCTGTATGTACTAATTTCACTTTGATTACTTATATGTTAATAAAATAATTTACATACATTACTATTTACAGTTATTCAATGTTTCCAGATGCATTGTATGATGACTTTCTGAAATTCTTGGATATATTGAGACATTTGTTTTCTGTAAACTATATTCTTAATTAATTTTTAAAGTTATATTAACAAGACATTTCCGACAGTCTTTGAGACTTAATAACTAAATAAATAATCAAGTACATAGTAATTTATTTGCTGATGCCCGATAATCTTTGTGATTATTTACCGTAAATTCATGCACTGCTTTTGTTTATTCCTTTTTTTCTAAAAAAAACTTTTGACTATTTATTTTATTACATACATATTATTATTGCATAAATATTATTTATTTTAAAAAATTTACTTTGATTAAAAAATTTAACTTGTTTATTTTATACGCTGATGCTCCCAAATAAGTTATTATTTATCATCTTAAGATATAATATATATATATATATATATATATATATATATATAGGTCTGGATCAATGGCTTTTTTTTTTACATAAAATCTTATATTAAAATATAAACCGTTAGATTTAAGAACATCCAACTATTTATATTGCATATGACAATGCATTAATTATAGATGTATTAATTATGCATTAAATATATGATCAAATACAATCTCAACCGTTAGATGTGTCTAAATCTAACGATTTATATTTAATGTAAGATTTTGTGTAAAAAAAAAAAATTATTAAACCTATCACTTTTTGAAAGTATTAGAAATTAATGCTTATGCACCACGAGAAAACTATCTTCAAAGACACTTTTGACTATCGACATTGCAGTCTCTTTAACAAACTCAATTATTCAAAGCGTGTATTGAAGTCTCTGAAAAAAAAGTAAAATTTTGGGGTTGGATCCGGAAAACGATTAATGCGCGTCGTCCTGACCAGGGGATCCCCCCTCTCTGGTGTGCACGAGGTGTCACCACTTACCTATAAACTTCTTATCATGTTTTTATTGGGTTTGGAAATATGTATTATGTCAGTGATAGCGCTAGGCTATATGCATGTATAACCTGTTTTTCAGTAGTATATGTATCCTATTCTATTTTTCACGGGGGTAATGTATTTGTTAGATTTCAATTTGGTTCTAAAACTACATTCAAGCTTACATTTTCCTTCATGTGATTTCTCCAAGCTACCTTCTAGTAGCTTTTCAGAAAGTTAGTCCTCACGGTTAATGGGTTGTTCCTGATTACCATTTCAATTAATTAGGCTTCTTATGCTTTTTCTTGAGTTAATTTTCCAATTCTGTTATTCTCTGTTTTAGCTTATTTATCCTGTAATTAATATTATTTTCTTCTGTCTCTTTTAAATCAGAGGTTCTGCATAATTATTAATTACCTAAGTGAAACCAATATGTTCATACTGCATTTCAATTATTTCAACCTAATCTGTTGTCTATTTCAATGAACTAGTATTAATTTGATATAAGATAACATATTTTAGTAGGAACTGAACCTGGTCAAAGTTGGACATTTGATATAATTCTTTTTATTTAAAATGAATATATATTTCCTCAATACCCAATTCTTTGAATGTCTTAATAGTTAGTGTATATCATGCTATTGAGTACAGGTTGACAGCAGTGGAAAGGTTGTTTTCCAATGGAAACTTTCTGCAGTAAGTTCTCTATTTCAAAGTCAAATGATCGAGCCATAGAATTTTCTACTAAGACTAGATATAAATTTTACACGGGTGACATTCTTATGTATATGACTGGATTGAATTTCTATCCCATTAAAAATCAGACACCTTCACAAATTCATGCAACGAACTTGTATCATAATTTCTTATCAGGATCCATATCTGGCAGTATAGTGACATTTTATTGGAGTTTTGTTGCAGCCTATATCATAATCATATTGGGAATATTTTTATCCTCTGATTGTATGTGTATTAGCGCAGAAGATGATTTCATTTCATTGAGGAATGTATTTGTTCTTGTTTCTATTGGCTTTTGCAATAAGTAATTTACCTGTGTGTAGTGCAGTACGTTCTCTGTAACTTGATTACTGATCAGTGATGACACTCTTTTTACCTTGAACTGGAAACAGACCCTTAATCAAATTGGAAATGAATTAATCAGGCGAATGGAAAAAGCCATATTTGATCAATACAGAAATAATCAGGAGAAAACTCCATTTATTATAAGATTATAAACTCTGATAACTGATGTCTTAATTCGCAAGCATCTACAGAAAGAGATTAACTATTAAAGATGCAAAGTCCGAAAAAAGCGTAACCAAGGAGCCATCATTTAAAGAGAGAGAGATCAGCTAAGTTAAAAGTCCTCTGAACAGCTCCTGACCAAGACTCCGCCTTCTTCTTTCTGAGTTCCTCGTTTAAGGTAGGCCGGAAAATGGTAGCTTTCTTATGCTTTTCTCCAAAAAAGAAAACATCATCTTCTTTCCAAACCGCAATTGCTAATCCAGCTGCAGATGCTGCTCCAAGAGCAGTTGCCTCTATGTCAGCTGGTCTGATTACTGGGCTTCCGAACAAGTCTGCCTGTAAAACAATATTAGGCACAAGCATATCTAGAGAAAATAACCATCATGCTTGCAGGAAGAAGCATATTAGAGAACATTAACCAAAAATAAATGACAAGCTGAAGAGTTTTTCCAATTTGAAAATGACCGAAAGCCCAGACCTTTCATACAACAAATTAAGTGGTCGAATACCAATACAGTTGGTGGAGCTAAACCTTTTAACCATCTTTAAGGTGTCATACAACAATTTGTTCGGGCCAATCCCAAGTACAGGGCAGTTTGCGACCTTTGATGAAACCAATTATAAGGGTAATCCTGATCTTTGCGGTCCAACAATTAAGAAGAGTTGCAGCAGCAAACTGGCAGTATCATTGGCAACATCATCCGGCGAAGCAGAAGAAGGTGAATATGCAATTGACATGGCGGCTTTAGAGTGGAGTTTTGGAGTATCTTATGTCATGGTTATTATGACATTATTAGCGATCCACACTGGCGCAGGCTATGGTTTCGTTTCATTGACGCATATATTTATTCGTATTTCCGCATTGGCGTATGTACGTGTTATTCTTTTTTCCTTTTAATATGCTAGCGAATTCCAAACCTTCACTTATCTTCCAACCCATGTGAAGGTGTCTATGAGAATGAAGCTATTTTTTTAGGGGCAATATTACATTTTCATTTTGTTTCCTCGTAACACCAATAATAAGCTGAGGAAAACACATTGAAAAATAGTTTCATTAATGGCATGACAATGTTTGAAATTAAAATGGATTCGAAAGGCCTGAAATTTAAATTAAAACAAAAGGCTAAGAAAACTCTTAACATTCTTAGCCAAAGTCCGCCAAACATGCCACTAACCTTAAACTCTAATTTGTATAACAAATTGTAAAAGTAAAGTCATTAATTTTTTATTTTGATTTCTTCTCTCTGGATTTTCTTTCTTTCCATTATTAATTTTTCCATCTTCAATCGCTGATTTCTTATTTATTATTTGTAGACTGAGTCTGTACTGTTATTTTCATAAACGCGGTGAATGTGCCTACCAAGGAGTTGCATTTTGTGGGCAATAGTTCATGTTTTTTGACGCAGAAATTATATACCTACATACCTACATACATACTGGTAACCGAGGTGGCTCATTTCCAGAGCCTTCAAAGATAGCTGCAAGAAGAGCGTTGATGCAGCTGGCTTCAGGGACAGATGTGGGTCTGAGGAAAGAGCCATGGACAGGTCCTGCTTGTGCCGTCATTGCTACAAATTGACACTCGTTATTGAAGCTTTCAGGTGGCATGAAGAGAGGAGAAGCGTGATATTAATCCAGCTTTGCATCGGCTATAAATAGGGAGCCCAACTCATTTGTTTCATGCATATGCAGAAGTCCAGAAAACAGAGCATGAAACAGAGAGATCTTCTTCCTCTGCAGCTTCCTGGAAATTTTATTTTAATCCCCCAATTTATAATATTTTATTTTTTAATTAATTATTTCTGTAAATATTGTACATTAGTCTTAATTTGTGAATATTTGTGTATTATACTAAAATTCTGTAATTTGTAAATGTTGCACAAGGATGTAAGTAATAATTTTTTACCAAATCTCATTAAATTTTGGTGTTTTTATTTTGTATATCTACATATTTTCAATATTACTATTATTTTCAATATTACTATTATTATACTTTCTAAGTTTTGTGTTTTGAAAAAATTATTGGGCTCAATTTTACCAATATATACATAGATACATATATACTCTAGCTCCTTTGTTAATAAAATATCTCTCTTTTATTCTATTGATATATGTTATAAACCAAATTATAAAGTAAAATTTAATAATTACATTTAAAGAAAAGTGAATTAAAAATTTTAATTTAATATTTAAGTAATGTCAATCAGGGCTTTCAAATGAATCATACATAAATAAATTTAATAATTACTATTAATTTTTTAACTTTAAATATTAAAAATGGAAAAAATTTTGGGTGATTTCAGTTTTGATTAAAAAAAAAAGAAAACAGGCAAATTATAAATACATTGTCAAATTTAGTACTGTTAGGAGTAAATTTGTAAGTGCTTATGTGGCATTGCATAAAGTGCAATGGCAAATGCCACTGCGGCAAATGACAAGGATGCCCACGTTAGTATCTGTGAATATCCCCATAGTAAAGAAGATCCATTGCGGTTGGAAACTGTTCGCCGAACCTACGGATGTGAATATCCCCATAGTAAAGAAGATCCATTGCGGTTGGAAACTGTTCGCCAAACCTACGGATTCAAACCTTATGTTTGGAACTCGAATCCGCAAAATTAATGCGGGTCCAATAATACTGCGAATAGGCTCAGGGATTTCGAGGACACAGTGAGACCCATGACTAAAAAGCCCATGGTCATAGCTTGGTGAAGAAAGTTGCTACAATAAGCAGATCAACGATGGAGTGACACGTTAGAAAAATTTAGAGATGTAAATGGGTTTGGTCAGCTGGTGAACAGTGTCAATACGGCCTACAAATAGTATAAGTGCGACACGGTATGGCACAATGCTCAAATCGAGCTGAACTAAGATGTCAAGTCTATGGACCGTGTTTGGCACGAGTCCATGATGAGTCGTGCCAATCTGTAGACCCGTATCGTACCTGGGTCAACCCATGTACCCGTATTACAAGCCCAAATAAGTCCAATGGACTTGTCTTAATGGGTTTACATTAAATTAAAAAAAAAAAGTTGTAATTGTTAAGAGATGAACCCATGAGCCATGACCTTCGGAGCACAAATGACTACTTTCTCGCTAGGACAAGTAAAGTTATATTGAAAAAATTTATAAACATATTATATTTAATAGCGAGTAACCATTTAGTATATTTATTAAATATATTATTTTAAATTATTATTAACAATAATTATATTTCAATGTCATAATATATTTAGTTCTAATAAATCTTTTTTTTATAAATTAATTATTAAAAAAAATAATTGACAACAATAATAAATTTGATTGAGGGTAATTAACAATTTCTATAAAATGTTATCAATAATAAAAATTTTGTTAGAATAAAATATCAAATTTAATTGATATATTGACTATAATTTTCTATAAACCTATATAAAAAGAAAAATAAAGAGGTGTAGTAGTACATTATGATCTAATTTTTAATATAATTGATAAAGTTAGAGAGGATATATAAAATAAATCTTAGATTTTTTTTATTTTTTGATAATTTTACATAAAATATTTTATTTGATAAATAAGAAAGCGAAATTTAAAAAGAAAAAGAAATTCTTTAAGGAATTTCCTTTACAATTTTTTTTTGGTTTATAAATTTTATCTTAAAATATTTATGTCTTTATACTATTATAAATAATTCATTGATTATTATAATATTAGATTATATATTTTAATTGGGATTCTTAAAAATTGATGATTGTTATCTATTATTTTTTTTGAAGAAATCAAATATTTATTTGATTATGTTATTATGATGATATGTGAAATAATAAAATTTAATATTTTTAAATTACTTTAAATATGTATTCAAATCAATAATTTTTTTTGAATTTATGTGAACTTGAATAGAAACAATTGTAGAACTAAATTAATTTTCAAAATTTTTAAATCTTAAATCTACAAATGATATGGATTGTCCTCGCCACTCTATTTTTTTTCTTATAATTATTCGTTGTCTATTGTGAGTGATAATATTTTTTACAAATATAAATTACTTTGATGATTATTAATATTAAATATAAAATTTTATTTTTATAATTTTATAATGAAAATAATAATTATAATTATAAATTTTGAATTATCTAAAATTATAAAAAAAAAATTATTGATATAATAACTTTAATAATACAAAAATTTAATGTTAGTTACATATAATTACTTTGTAAAAATCATACAAATAAATGTCTGTGGTTTGGTGATAATTTGTTTATATGCATTTGGAGTGATGTGACAGTCGGAGTAAACTTCCACATTACTCGTTAAAATCTTAGAATTCAGTTTTAGAAAGTCTTTGTATCAAAGTAAAGTTAATTTTTATTTTCAAGTAGAAGTGTTTTACATATAATTAGGTAAAAAAACTTTAAAATAAAATCTCAATCATATGATATTACTCACCTTATATTTTATTACATTATCAAAAATTAAGGATAGGAAAGACTAGAGGAGGATCTAGTTAAAAAACATACTTTTAATAATAAAATGACAGTTTTTTAAAATAATGAACGTTTGACTTTTTGTTAAGACACTATATATTCCCGAATCCTGAGAAACAAAAATGATAGAAGTCTCGGAATGTAAAGAGAAATTAGAATTTTACTATTTTTTAAAAAAAAATTATTTGTTCATTTAGGTGATTGTGCTTGATATATTATTTAAAACTTAATTTTTTATTAATTTAAAAATTATTTTCTTTATTCAAGTTCACTTAGAAAAATAGATTTATTCTTTTATCAATAGCGAAATTGTGTTCTAATAATCTAAATGAAGTTTAAAAAATATTTCATGAAAAATATATAATTTTTTATCAATAAAAAATTATATATTTTTCATGAAATATTTTTTAAACTTCATTTCAATTTTATTTTTTATATTTCTGTTATGTTAGTTGAGTTGCAATTGAAGTCACCTTTTTGAGTTGTTAATTGATTAACAGAAAAATGATTATAAATTAGAGAAAAGTTGGCATGGACCTTACTTTATACAATGTGTGCATATGTATACAAGTATAAACGTGCTGAGAAGCTATTTTCCTAAAGCTAGCTAGCTCTTGCATATTCATAATGACAAAATTCCCAAGCATCGCATTCTTTGCTCTATTTCTTATTAATTTGCTTGGATTCTGTACCTGCTCGTTGAAGCAACGGCACCGATTAATTTCTGAGGAGTGAAAGTATTTGCATTTTCAGATATTCATGTATGAGCATAGAGGCAATGCCTATTGAAGTATACATAAGAATAGAAAGATCCTTACACCTACTTATTTGTTTTCATACTTTCAGATAATGATTTTTGGCAACAATTTCATGCTAAAAGACGAATGTCTGGCTTTAATAAGGCTCTGGGCTTAAGAAATGAATTGGCTCGAGGCCTAGGCACAGAGTGGTCCACATGGTGGCACTGTTACCAGAATTTAAGTTTCAAGTTTGGGCACGTCCAGTATAATTACTGTTCATGCCTAAATGGACACGAAATTACACAGTATAAATGAGTTCTGTGTATCTTGCTTAGATAAGTGTTGATTATTAGGCACATATATAATTAAGTGCATAACTGAATTCTTTGTCTGAAAAAAGCAGTAATAGGCCACATCATTTGATGGAGTTGTTATAACTGAAAGTATAAATGAATTTGATTAATTAAAATTGTCAAGAACTAAGATTTTTATAGCAGAATTGTTTGTTGTGCTTTTAAGTGTTCAAATTGGAATCAAACTCTTAAATTATATACAATAATAATAATAATAATTTGTACGGAGTATCTATTTGCGATGTTAATTTAAAATAGATTAAAATCTGTTTTTAAAATACATTAAAATCTGTTTTTAAAATACATTATAACCTTTTTTGAGAAAAATTATTATTTTTTTATGTTTAAAAAAGTAAGGAATTGGTTTATGTAGAACATGATCTTGAAGTGTTTATCTAAAATAAAATTAAAATCCTTTTGCAAAAATTTACTCTAATGTACTCAAAAATATTTTTAAACTTTAAAACCTTTTTGTACAAGATTTTGTCCCTAACTCAAAGAAGTACAAACAAGTAAATAAAAATCTCTTTTCTTAGGGGAAGAGAGTGTAGTGTTGCCCCTTCCCTGTTCTAGAATTAGAGATGTAAAAAAATCCAAGCCCGGCCCGATTTGAATAAACCATTTTCTTAAGATTAAGTTAAATCTGACTTTAAATATAAACTAGATTGAACTTGAATTTTTTTTATTATAAGCTGAATCAGACCGGGCCTTAGTCAAATTAAATTTAGGATCTTCCGAACTTCAAGTGAATTAAAACCATATCGGATTGGGTCGAATTAAATTAGCAGAATTTTAATTTGACTCGTAAATAAAAAAATAAAAAAAATATTATTTTTTTCAATTTTTAAAGTTTGATTTTTTAACTCGGTCCGAACTGAATTCGAATTTTGATCCGACTCAATTTTATTAAATTCGAATTTGAACCGAGTTAAATATATAAAAAAATAAACTCATATCCAGGTTGAATTTTCAAACTGAATTTTCACCAAGCCTATTTAGAATCGATTAGAAGAATTGCCTCTCTCCCTTTTATTTACAGTTGCTCTTCTTCATCAACTTGCCTTACGGTCGTTTTTTCACTGGAGAGCTTGTATGCGAAGTCTTCAGCTTTTTCTCTTGGTGACGTGGAGGCTTCTGAATGGTTTTTCTCTCAACCTTCCATTCATCTTTAGCCAGTTGTCCTCTTCTGAATTGTAACTCATTTCTCCTGCTCTTTTGTTACTTTATTTCCTCCTCGACGTGTATATTGATCTTGTCCTTCTTATTTACCTTATCCTCTTATTGGGCCTCTTACTTCTCCAATTATCTTCGATCAAGCTTTGTTTTGGGCTTAGAAAACAAATATTATCGTTTGTATCCTTCTCATATAAGTTTAGGAATACACTACTATGGATTTTTGTTTTCTATTTTTTGTGTTAAAAATATTTAATTTTTATAATATTTAAAATTTTGTGTTACACTTTTAAACTTCTTTGAAATCCAAAAATGATAACTATCAAGTTAGTACGTTCATAAAATTGACAAATTCAAGATATAACGATTGGTGTAAATTAAAATCTATCATAATCTAGTTTAAAATATTATCGAACTATCAATAGTAAGTGACATAACTCCTACTTATAATAAAACAATATCGGATCATGAAGAATATGTGATTAGGAATGGTTCATTCTAGACTTGAAATTTAATTTTTAATAGGTCAACATCTGATTGTAATTTTTTAAGAAAATATATATTTTCAATCAAAAAGGATCGTAGAAAATTCGTTGTTTTAAAAAAGGGAGACTTACGATAATATTATATTATTCTTTTTTGGACTAAAAAGGATTTGTAGAATTATATATTTTTATATGCCAATTTCTGACTGGGTATATCTTGTAAAAAAAAATATTTCCTTAATTGAAAATGATTGTTAGAATTTTAAAATGGTAATATAATTATTGTGTCAAATGTTCTTACCAAATTTAGTTTCTACATAAATATATTTTCTAATTACCACTATCAATATAATTTCATTCAAACAATATTTTGATTGCTAATATCATCTTTCTCTACTAAAGTAAAATGCAAGAATAAAAAATTATGATATGCTTTGGCTACCATACAGTTGACTTAGGAAAATTTCCTATTGAACTTTTAGTATATTCTTTAAAGACTATTCACTTATTAGCTCCCTAATTTCCTCCACTGAATAATTGATATTGACATGATAAAACATATAACAATAAATATGCCGTGTACAAAGGTTTTCTATGTCTAGGCTGAATTTTCTAACCCTTAACATGAGCCAAGGTTGAAAAGTGTAAAATGGTTTAAGATTACTTGGATGAACACTCATTTTGATTGATTAATTTTAAAGCTGAATTTTGATTAGTCAAAAATATGTCACTGCAATTGTGAAAGCTAATAGTTTTAATCTTCAGCTCCTGAGAAGTCTGTAGCCACAAAAGGTTACACAAACTTACAAATGTATGCATGGGCCAAGGCTGAAGAGTGCAAAATGGTTTAAGAAGACTTGGAAGAGTTCACTTCCCTCTGCAATCTTTTAAGAATTAGACATTGAATGTGCCAATAGACCAAGACTTTAAGAGTGAGGCGTAACATCACCAAGTCAAGTATATGTCCTCTTTTTCTTTTTTATTTTCTTGTAAAATAAAGCAAAAAGAAAAAAGAAATCAAGTCTTGCTGAATTTTTTACAACGTTGATTAATTGAGTTGACATGACTAAAGATATAACAAGAAATGTCTAGGTTGAATTGTCTAACCCTTAATATACACTAACACTGAAGAGTCAAAAATGTTTAAGATGACTTGGGTGACAAACTCACTTTGATTGATTAATTCTAAAGCTGGATTATAGACTCTTGAGAAGTCTATGGCTACACAAAGCTACATAGACCTACAAATGTATGCAACTATTAATGAGAAAAATTAAGATTTAATTCTGCATAGAAAATGATGTACGATGGAATTGAAATGGTAATAATATAGACATTTAGGATTTAAATTTAAAATCAACTTGCAATATCACCTTATTTTATGAAATAAATTGTCACAGTAAAACAAAAGTTAATTAAAGCAAACTTTTTCTTTAGGTGTGATCATCTTTTTACATCTGACGGAGGGAGTGTATAAATCATTGAGTACAATCGAATTATTATTATTTTTATTATTATGCAAGTGAAAGTTCAAGTAAGAAAGTGTAAGAAACTTTAATTCGTAGCTTTAAATTTAAATTTTAGGTCAACCTCTAAATTTCTTTTTTGTAAAAATTAGAATAACAATTTTTTTGTAAAAATAAGTATAAATTTGTAAACTCAAATTGTTAATCAAAATTAAAAAAATATATGTTTATAATAATAACAATTTTGTAAACTAATAACAATTTTGTATAAAAATTTAAAACAAGATAATATAATAATTATTTGATAATAATAAAAATTAAATAATAAATTTGTGAACTTAAATTTTTTGTAGCACTAGACTAATAGTTTTTTGTTTACCACATAGCTAGCTGACATTTAAGAGTGAAGCAAATTGACAGCAAATGGGAGGTGGTGTTCTAACGGACACTATCTTTATGAAGTTTTCAATTTCGTTAATTTTAATAATGTTATAGATCCAAATGAATGGATACGAAAGTTGTTTTGAAAAAGAGAGATTTGCTTTGCTGGAAATCAAAATTTAGATACAACACTTCCAAAATTTACCAACTTTTCAAATTTTGCACCAAGGTATTAAAATAAAAAAAATAAAAGTAGCTGAACAAATAAGCAATAGGCCAGATCATTTGATGGAATTGTTATAACTGAAAGTATAAATAACTTTAATTAAAATTGTCAAGAACTAAGTTGACCAACCATCGTGCTATCTTGCTCTTGCTCTGGTTTCTGTAGCAGAGTTGTTGTTGTGCTTTTAAGTGTCCAAACTGGAGTCAAACTCTTAAATCATATAATAATAATAATCTGTATGGAGTATCTATTTGCAATGTTAATTTAAAATAGATTAAAATATGTTTTTTAAAATACAACAGGCTATAATATATACTGTACACTAATGTCACTAATATCATTAATGTCATTAATGTTATAATATATAGCCTGTTGTATAGATTTTATAATATATAATCTGTACACTAATGTCATTTGAAGGATGTGTGATTAGAAATGGTTCATTCTAATCTTGGAATATGATTTTTAATAGGTCGACGTCCGAAAAAATTATATTTTTTAAGAAAATATATCTTCTCAATCGAAAATGATTCTAAAAAATTTGTTGTTTTATAAAGACAGACACTTATGACCAAATACATTAACTTTATTTCTTGATTGAAAATGATTCGTAGAATTATATATTTTTATACGCCAACTTCTTGACTGGTTATATCTTCTAGGAAAATTTATTTCCTTAATTAAAAATGATCGTTAGAATTTTAAAGTGGTGATCTAATTATTATGTCAAGTGTTCTAATCACATGTAGTTTCTATGGTAAATATATTTTCTAACTACCACTATCAATATAATTTAATTCAAATAATATTTTGATTGGTAATATCATCTTTCTCTACTAAAGTAAAATGTAAGATTAAAAAATTATTATGTGTTTTTGTCACCTTATAGTCGAATTAGAAAAATTCCTAATTGACCTTTTAGTATATTCTTTAAATACTATTCACTTATTACCTCTTTAATCTTTTACAAAATGGACATTGAATCTGTGGTAATAGGCCAAGACTTTAAAGAATAAGGGGTAACATCACTAGATCAAGCATATATCTTTTTCTTTTTTATTTTTATTCTTTTATAAAAATAAAAAAAATGAATAAAAGAAATAAAGTGGTGTTGAATTTTCTCTATTAAATGATTAAGATTGACGTGACAAAACATACAACAATAAATTTATCATGTACAAAAATTTATATATCTAGGCTAATTGTCTAACCTTTAGTATGGGACTAAGACCAAAAAGTACAAAATAGTTTAAAATGACTTGCGTGACGCATTATTCGGGTTGATTAATTTTTAAAGCATGGATTTTTGATTAGTTAAAAACATATTGTTGGAATTGTGAAAGCTAATAGTTTCAGTCTTTGGTCTCTTGAGAAGTCCATGGGCACAAAATGTTACACAAACTTACGAATGTATGCAACGCTAATGAGAAAAGAATTTATTTCTGCATCGTACAAAATGTGGTATATTTTAAAATATCCATGTTATTTTGAAGGTGGGACTCTCTTTTGTGACCTTTTTTTTGCCAAGCTGATCTTGTCCTTCTCCCTGTAATTTTAAAAAATTCACTTATCACTTCTTTAATCTTTTACGAATTGGACATTGAATCTGTGGCAATAGACCAAGATTTTAAGAGTAAGGGGTAACATCACCAAGTCAAGCATATATCTTCTTTTTCTTTTTAATTTTGTTGTAAAATAAAGCAAAAAGAAAAAAAAATCAAGTCTTGCTGAATTTTTCTACAAATTAATTGAGATTGACATGACAAAAGATATAACAATAACGTCGAGGCTGAATTATCTAACCCTTACCATACACTAAGACTAAAAAGTCAGAAATGTTTAAGATGACATGGGCAACGACTCACTTTGATTGATTAAATTTTAAAGCTAGATTATGATCTCTTGAGAAATCTATGGCTACACATGTATGCAACTATTAACGAGAAAAATTAAGATTTAATTCTGCATAGAAAATGATGTACGATGGACTTGAAATGGTAATAATATTTAAATTTTAAAATCAACTTACAATATTACCTTCTTTTATAAAATTAATATTTGTTAATTTTGTATTAAACTGATTTTTTTTAATTATTTTGTAAGAGTAAAATCATAATTATTTTATATAAATTAGAAAAATAAAATTTATATTCTAATTAATTAACCAAATAAATTTATAAAAATTACAAAGACATATATATTTCTAACATTAAACTGGTAATGATTTTATAAAAAAAAATGCATAAAATTACAATAACAATTATTTTGTAAAAATAAATAAATCAATATAAATTTATAAACTCAAATTATTAATAAAAATTAAAATATATATATGTTTATAATAATAATGATTTTGTAAACTAATAACAATTTTGTAAAAAAATTGTATAAAAATTTTAAAACAAGATAATATAATAATAATAAATTAAATAATAAATTTGTGAACTTAAATTTTTTTGTAGCATTAGACTAATAATATTTTTGTCAAAAATATAAAATTAAAATAATAGTTATTGTGTATATTAAAAAATTAAATATAAATTTATAAAATACATTATAAAGAAAAAAATGCATATTCTATTTAAAGCGTGTGTGACATTTAAGAGTGAAGCAGATTGACAGTAAATGAGAGGTTGTGTTCCAATAGAAACTATCTTTATGAAGTTTTCAGTTTCGTTGATTTTAATAATGTTATGGATCCAAATGCATGGATACCAAAGTTGTTTAGAAAAAGAGAGATTTGCTTTGTTGGAAATCAAAGCCTTCTTTAAATCAGTGAGTAATTGGGATGTTGATGATATTCTAGCTTCATGGATTGATGATGGAACATCTCCTGACTGTTGTAGTTGGGAGCAAGTTAAGTGCAATGCCCACCACTCGACGTGTGATGGAACTCACCACTCGATGCAACAACGCAGTGGACATTAGAAACTCTCTATGATGAAGTGCCGCGTGTAAATCTAAATGTGTCCTTGTTTTCTCCTTTGGAAGAATTGCAAAACTTAGACTTATCTGTCAATTGGTTCGATGGTTGTTTATACGGTAATAAAGGTATATAATTTTTGCCTTTCGAGTAGAAGGATTAATGTCCAAGTGACTCAGTATATTTGATAAATATTAAAAAATTACTTTTTCCTTTGCAATTTTCCGTTGTCCGTAATTTCTGCTATTTATTAAGATTGGCAATTCTCTCAGTTGCAGGCTCTGTTGGTTTTGGGAGTTTGAAGAAGCTGGAGATCTTAAATCTTGGTTATAATTATTTTAATGACAGTGTTTTACCGTATTTGGCTTCACTAACTTCACTAAAGACTTTGATCCTTCATGACAATCAAATGGTTGAAGTTTTCAGACCTAACCAAGGTATAGTATCTAAAAATTATACCTTGCTTAGGTATTATTTCTTTGAGGATATCCAATTAATGCTAGTCTTCCTGTAATTTTTCATATTTCATTTTTTTTGCAGGTTTAGGAAATTTGAGAATTTGGAAAGGTTGGATCTAAGTTGGAATTATATAGTTGCAAACGACTCTCTGTTAATCCAAGGTAGGCAACATTAAAATTCTTTATCAGTTGTCTTTCCACTAATTGAAGCTACCCTTACAGTTATAAATGACTTTTCTTTGAGGACAACCAATTAATCCTAGTCTTCTTGTAATTTTCCATATTTCAATTTTTTGCAGGTTTAGGAAATTTGACAAAGTTGGAAACGTTGGATCTAAGTAGAAATTATATAATTGCAACGACTCTCAGTTATCCCAAGGTACGTAACATTAAAATTTTTTAATTAGTTGTCCTACTAATTGAAGCTACCCCTACAGTTATAAATGACTTCTAAAGTTTTTATGTAAATCATCCTGCTCAACCTATTTGTTTAATTAAATCACTTCTTTCAGGCATCCAATTTTTCTATATCTTTCAATTTAATTTTTTGTTTACTTTTTAAATTCTATTTCTTTTTTCAATTTAATTCTATTTGTTTTAATTTTTTTTCTTTTTAAATGACAACATGTTGTCTGGCCATATTCCTGATTGGATTGGAAACTTGTCGGATCTCGGTATTCTTTTAATGTCAAACAATTTTTTGGAAGGTAATATTCCTGTTCAGTTGAATAAATGTAGAGGTCTTCAAACGCTGGACGTCTCTAAAAACAGGTTGCTTGGATCCTTGACATCATCCTTTAATCTTTCATCAGCATACCACCTTTACCTACACAATAATCAGTTCAATGGGAAAATTCCGTCTGCATTGCTCAAAAGCTCTCAATTAATTACTCTCGATCTACGCTACAATAACTTTTCTGGAAGTATTCCTCATTGGATAAATGAGTCTTCATCCCTGCGTATTCTTCTTCTGAGAGGAAACAATCTTCAAGGTCGTCTTCCTAAGCAATTGTGTGAATTAAGAGAACTGAGTATCATGGATCTTTCCTATAACAAGTTAAATGGCTCAATACCTGGATGCTTCATTAACATAAGGCTGTGGACGAGACCGATGCAAAAAGATGATGATAGCAAATTTAGCTCGTTAATGCTAATCTTAATTTACAGTTTAGATAACTATGATAGTCATTACTATAATGCTACTCTTCAATTAAGCAACAGGAAAGTAAGATATGGGCCATCAGGTCTACGAGAAATAAGATTTATGACGAAGTATAGATATGAAGCTTACCGAGGCACAATTTTAAGTAGTATGACTGGCTTGGACTTGTCGTGCAATGAATTTACTGGAGACATCCCACCAGAGATTGGAAACCTTCAAGAACTCCGTGCATTGAATTTCTCTCATAACTTCTTATCAGGTTCTATACCGCGTGGATTTTCCAATCTGAGCATGATAGAGAGCCTAGACCTCTCCCACAACAAACTCAGTGGCCAAATTCCTTCCCAGCTGACAAAACTCAATTTCTTGTCAAATTTCAACGTGTCAAACAACAACTTGTCGGGACTAACTCCTAATGCAGGACAATTTGCAAACTTTGATGAGAGAAATTATGGAGGTAATCCAGGTCTTTGTGGTCCAACAATTCACAAGAATTGCACCGATGTACTGGATTCGCCCACAACAGGATCTAGTAACAGAGCAGAAGAAGATGAATCTGCGGTTGATATGGTATCATTTTATTGGAGTTTCGCTGCATCTTATGTCACATTGATGTTGGGATTATTTGCCATCCTTTGGATAAATTCATATTGGCGCAGAATATGGTTTTATTTTGTTTGATACATTTATAGATTTATATTTTACTGGGTTTGGAAATATGTATTATGTCAGTGATAGCGCTAGGCTATATGCATGTATAACTTGCTTTTCAGTGGTACATGTATCCTATTCTCTTTTTTCACAGGGGTAATGTATTTGTTTGATATCAATTTGATTCCAAAACTACACTCAAGTTTACATTTTCCTTCATGTGATTTCTCCCAGTTACCTTCTGGTAGCTTTTCATAAAGTTATTCCTCACGATTAATGGGTTTGCTCATAATTGCCATTTCAATTAATTAAGTTTCCTATGCTTTTTTTGTTGAGTTGATTTTTCAACTCTGTTATTCTCTGTTTTAGCTTATTTATCCTGTAATTAATATTATTTTCTTCTGTCTCTTTTAAATCAGAGGTTCTGCATAATTATTAATTACCCAAGTGAAACCAATATGTTCATACTGCATTTCAATTATTTCAACCTAATCTGTTTTCTGTTTCAATGAACTACTATTAATTTGATATAAGATAACATATTTTAGTAGGAACTGAAACCTGGTCAAAGTTGGACATTTGATATAATTCTTTTTATTTAAAATGAATATATATTCTTTCAATACCCAATTCTTTGAATTTCTTAATAATTATTGCATATCATGTTATTGAGTATAGGTTGACAGCAATGGAAATGTTGTTTTCCAATGGAAACTTTCTGCATTAAGTACTCTTTCGTTGATTTTAATAGCTTTGATCGAAATACATGGATAAAAAGGTTGCTTGGAAAAAGAGAGGATCGGTTTCTTAGAACTCCGGAGCTTCTTTATATCAATTAGTCATAGAGCTATTACGTAGAAAATATTCAGAAAATATACTTAATTCATGGGTTGATGAGCCAATGTCTGATTGTTGTAATCCGAAATGAGTTAAGTGCAATGCTGTAACAGGACAGATTACTGAAATCTCCCTCAACAATATAAGACAATATATGTCTGCTATTTCTGAAGAGATTCTGCTTGTAAATTTGTCCTTATTTTCTCCTTTTGAAGAACTGCCAAAGACATCTCGGCATACATGGTGATTTCCAAAGGTAGTATTTTTGGAAACAATACCTAGTTGGATTGCTATTTCTCAGGCCTCACAGTTCTTGCAATGTTAAAAATCTTCTAGTAGGCAGGATTCCATTTGAGCTTAATAATCTTGAGTGCCTTAGACTTCTCTGAAAATTATTGTCTAGATCCTGGGATCATCCTTGGATTCACCAGTGCACCATCTTTACTTGCAGAAAAATGCTCTCAGAGGGCCAATTCCAAATGCATTGTTCCAAAAGCCCTTCAGGAACATCTACAAGGTCATGTTCCTGATGAATTATGAAAATCAAGAACATCAAGTATCTTAGATCTTTCTTATAACAAACTCAATGGGTCAATACCTTCATGTGTCATTAATATCTCACTTTGGATGGAAAGAGATGATGGTTATACCTACAAGTTTCCCAGCTGGGAATCCTCAGGAACAAGCTTCTGATTACTTTGATACTTGCAATGGGTCAATACCTTTTTATTTTTTCCGAAGTAAACGTACGTATATATGATATATAGAAAAAGAGAGAAAAAATAGATAATTAAACTTGCATGCCATAAATTTGACCAATAATTATGACATCAAAAGATTTAAAAGGGATATGGTGTTTTACCCCCTCAACTTTAAGGAACAATGATGTACCCCCCTTAAGTATTTGAAAAAGCAATATATCTCCTAAGTTTTGAGACAAAGTTTAAGATATCCTCTTAGAGTTATTATTTATATTTTAATTTGACTATTTATACTTCTACTATTAAAAATGTCTAAATAATTATTTATCTTTATTTTGTAATAACTAATATAACATTATTCTCACATTAAAATTTAAAAGTTATAATAATATTTTAACTTTTAAATTATTTTTCTTTTATTATTATCATATTTATAATATATTAATTATATATTTTCTAAAAAATGATAGATATTTAAAATAATTTATTTTAAAAATTATGTATAATTAATATTATCCAAATTTTATAATTATATAAAATTTAAGAAGTTTTGATAATAAAATTTTATGTTATAAAAAATCTATATATTAATTATAATAATTTTTTAAATATATATGATATATTTTAAAAATTATATATTATAATATTTTATTATAAAATTTGAAAAAATAAATAAATAATTAAGGATTAAATTATTATTATAATTTTTAAATTTAAATATTACAATAAGATTATATATTAATTATAAAATAAAAAAAATAAAGATAATATAATTATTTTATATATTTTTAATAGTAAATAAGTAAAATAGTTAAATTAATATGTAAATAATAACCTTAAGGGGGTATATCACTTTTCCTCAAAAATAAAAAGAGTAAAGCACAATATCCAAAAAAAAATAGCAGATATTTTATTTTTAGTTCATTTGTATCAAAT
>CM051398.1:4539271-4659595 GCA_028052125.1 Melia azedarach | reverse complement strand
TTTAATCTTTTGATGTCATAATTATTGGTCAAATTTATGGCATGCAAGTTTAATTATCTATTTTTTCTCTCTTTTCTATATATCATATATACGTACGTTTACTTCGGAAAAATAAAAGGTATTGACCCATTGCAAGTATCAAAGTAATCAGAAGCTTGTTCCTGAGGATTCCAGCTGGGAACTTGTAGGTATAACCATCATCTCTTTCCATCCAAAGTGAGATATTAATGACACATGAAGGTATTGACCCATTGAGTTTGTTATAAGAAAGATCTAAGATACTTGATGTTCTTGATTTTCATAATTCATCAGGAACATGACCTTGTAGATGTTCCTGAAGGGCTTTTGGAACAATGCATTTGGAATTGGCCCTCTGAGAGCATTTGTCTGCAAGTAAAGATGGTGCACTGGTGAAATCCAAGGATGATCCCATGGATCTAGACAATAAATTTTCAGAGAAGTCTAAGGCACTCAAGATTATAAGCTCAAATGGAATCCTGCCTACTAGAAGATTTTTAACATTGGCAAGAACTGTGAGGCCTGAGAAATAGCAATCCAACTAGGTATTGTTTCCAAAAATACTACCTTTGGAAATCACCATGTATGCCGAGATGTCTTTGGCAGTTCTTCAAAAGGATGAAAATAAGGACAAATTTACAGCAGGAATCTCTCAGAAATAGCAGACATATATTGTTCTTATATTGTTGAGGGAGATTTCAGTAATCCTGTCCTGTTACAGCATTGCACTTAACTCATTTCGGATTACAACAATCAGACATTGGCTCATTCAACCCCATGAATTAAGTATATTTTCTGAATATTTTCTACGTAATAGCTCTATGACTAATTGATATAAAGAAGCTCCGGAGTTCTAAGAAACCGATCCTCTCTTTTTCCAAGCAACCTTTTTATCCATGTATTTCGATCAAAGCTATTAAAATCAACGAAAGAGTACTTAATGCAGAAAGTTTCCATTGGAAAACAACATTTCCATTGCTGTCCAACCTATACTCAATAACATGATAGCAATAATTATTAAGAAATTCAAAGAATTGGGGTATTGAAGAAATATATATTCATTTTAAATAAAAAGAATTATATCAAATGTCCAACTTTGACCAGGTTCAGTTCCTACTAAAATATGTTATCTTATATCAAATTAATAGTAGTTCATTGAAACAGAAAACAGATTAGGTTGAAATAATTGAAATGGCAGTATGAACATATTGGTTTCACTTGGGTAATTAATAATTATGCAGAACCTCTGATTTTAAAAGAGGACAGAAGAAAATAATATTAATTACAGGATAAATAAGCTAAAACAGAGAATAACAGAGTTGAAAAATCAACTCAACAAAAAAAGCATAGGAAACTTAATTAATTGAAATGGCAATTATGAGCAACCCATTAATCGTGAGGAATAACTTATGAAAAGCTACCAGAAGGTAACTGGGAGAAAATCACATGAAGGAAAATGTAAACTTGAGTGTAGTTTTGGAATCAAATTGATATCAAACAAATACATTACCCTGTGAAAAAAGAGAATAGGATACATGTACCACTGAAAAGCAAGTTATACATGCATATAGCCTAGCGCTATCACTGACATAATACATATTTCCAAACCCAGTAAAATATAAATCTATAAATGTATCAACAAAATAAAACCCATATTCTGCGCCAATATGAATTTATCCAAAGGATGGCAAATAATCCCCAACATCAATGTGACATAAGATGCAGCGAAACTCCAATTAAAATGATACCATATCAACCGCAGATTCATCTTCTTCTGCTCTGTTTACTAGATCCTGTTGTGGGCGAATCCAGTACATCGGTGCAATTCTTGTGAATTGTTGGACCACAAAGACCTGGATTACCTCCATAATTTCTCTCATCAAGTTTGCAAATTGTCCTGCATTAGGAGTTAGTCCCGACAAGTTGTTGTTTGGACACGTTGAAATTTGACAAGAAATTGAGTTTTGTCAGCTGGGAAGGAATTTGGCCACTGAGTTTGTTGTGGGAGAGGTCTAGGCTCTCTATCATGCTCAGATTGGAAAATCCACGCGGTATAGAACCTGATAAGAAGTTATGAGAGAAATTCAATGCACGGAGAGTTCTTGAAGGTTTCCAATCTCTGGTGGGATGTCTCCAGTAAATTCATTGCACGACAAGTCCAAGCCAGTCATACTACTTAAAATTGTGCCTCGGTAAGCTTCATATCTATACTTCGTCATAAATCTTATTTCTCGTAGACCTGATGGCCCATATCTTACTTTCCTGTTGCTTAATTGAAGAGTAGCATTATAGTAATGACTATCATAGTTATCTAAACTGTAAATTAAGATTAGCATTAACGAGCTAAATTTGCTATCATCATCTTTTTGCATCGGTCTCGTCCACAGCCTTATGTTAATGAAGCATCCAGGTATTGAGCCCATTTAACTTGTTATAGGAAAGATCCATGATACTCAGTTCTCTTAATTCACACAATTGCTTAGGAAGACGACCTTGAAGATTGTTTCCTCTCAGAAGAAGAATACGCAGGGATGAAGACTCATTTATCCAATGAGGACTACTTCCAGAAAAGTTATTGTAGCGTAGATCGAGAGTAATTAATTGAGAGCTTTTGAGCAATGCAGACGGAATTTTTCCCATTGAACTGATTATTGTGTAGGTAAAGGTGGTATGCTGATGAAAGATTAAAGGATGATGTCAAGGATCCAAGCAACCTGTTTTTAGAGACGTCCAGCGTTTGAAGACCTCTACATTTATTCAACTGAACAGGAATATTACCTTCCAAAAAATTGTTTGACATTAAAAGAATACCGAGATCCGAACAAGTTTCCAATCCAATCAGGAATATGGCCAGACAACATGTTGTCATTTAAAAAGAAAAAAAATTAAAACAAATAGAATTAAATTGAAAAAAGAAATAGAATTTAAAAAGTAAACAAAAAATTAAATTGAAAGATATAGAAAATTGGATGCCTGAAAGAAGTGATTTAATTAAAACAAATAGGTTGAGCAGGATGATTTACATAAAACTTTAGAAGTCATTTATAACTGTAGGGGTAGCTTCAATTAGTAGGACAACTAATTAAAAATTTTAATGTTACGTACCTTGGGATAACTGAGAGTCGTTTGCAATTATATAATTTCTACTTAGATCCAACGTTTCCAACTTTGTCAAATTTCCTAAACCTGCAAAAAATTGAAATATGGAAAATTACAAGAAGACTAGGATTAATTGGTTGTCCTCAAAGAAAAGTCATTTATAACTGTAAGGGTAGCTTCAATTAGTGGAAAGACAACTGATAAAGAATTTTAATGTTGCCTACCCTTGGATTAACAGAGAGTCGTTTGCAACTATATAATTCCAACTTAGATCCAACCTTTCCAAATTTCTCAAATTTCCTAAACCTGCAAAAAAATGAAATATGAAAAATTACAGGAAGACTAGCATTAATTGGATATCCTCAAAGAAATAATACCTAAGCAAGGTATAATTTTAGATACTATACCTTGGTTAGGTCTGAAAACTTCAACCATTTGATTGTCATGAAGGATCAAAGTCTTTAGTGAAGTTAGTGAAGCCAAATACGGTAAAACACTGTCATTAAAATAATTATAACCAAGATTTAAGATCTCCAGCTTCTTCAAACTCCCAAAACCAACAGAGCCTGCAACTGAGAGAATTGCAATCTTAATAAATAGCAGAAATTACGGACAACGGAAAATTGCAAAGGAAAAAGTAATTTTTTAATATTTATCAAATATACTGAGTCACTTGGACATTAATCCTTCTACTCGAAAGGCAAAAATTATATACCTTTATTACCGTATAAACAACCATCGAACCAATTGACAGATAAGTCTAAGTTTTGCAATTCTTCCAAAGGAGAAAACAAGGACACATTTTAGATTTACACGCGGCACTTCATCATAGAGAGTTTCTAATGTCCACTGCGTTGTTGCATCGAGTGTGAGTTCCATCACACGTCGAGTGGTGGCATTGCACTTAACTTGCTCCCAACTACAACAGTCAGGAGATGTTCCATCATCAATCCATGAAGCTAGAATATCATCAACATCCCAATTACTCACTGATTTAAAGAAGGCTTTGATTTCCAACAAAGCAAATCTCTCTTTTCTAAACAACTTTGGTATCCATGCATTTGGATCCATAACATTATTAAAATCAACGAAACTGAAAACTTCATAAAGATAGTTTCTATTGGAACACAACCTCTCATTTACTGTCAATCTGCTTCACTCTTAAATGTCACACACGCTTTAAATAGAATATGCATTTTTTTCTTTATAATGTATTTTATAAATTTATATTTAATTTTTTAATATACACAATAACTATTATTTTAATTTTATATTTTGACAAAAATATTATTAGTCTAATGCTACAAAAAAATTTAAGTTCACAAATTTATTATTTAATTTATTATTATTATATTATCTTGTTTTAAATTTTATACAATTTTTTTACAAAATTGTTATTAGTTTACAAAATCATTATTATTATAAACATATATATATTTTAATTTTTATTAATAATTTGAGTTTATAAATTTATATTGATTTATTTATTTTTACAAAATAATTGTTATTGTAATTTTATGCATTTTTTTTTATAAAATCATTACCAGTTTAATGTTAGAAATATATATGTCTTTGTAATTTTTATAAATTTATTTGGTTAATTAATTAGAATATAAATTTTATTTTTCTAATTTATATAAAATAATTATGATTTACTCTTACAAAATAATTAAAAAAATCAGTTTAATACAAAATTAACAAATATTAATTTTATAAAAGAAGGTAATATTGTAAGTTGATTTTAAAATTTAAATATTATTACCATTTCAAGTCCATCGTACATCATTTTCTATGCAGAATTAAATCTTAATTTTTCTCGTTAATAGTTGCATACATGTGTAGCCATAGATTTCTCAAGAGATCATAATCTAGCTTTAAAATTTAATCAATCAAAGTGAGTCGTTGCCCATGTCATCTTAAACATTTCTGACTTTTTAGTCTTAGTGTATGGTAAGGGTTAGATAATTCAGCCTCGACGTTTATTGTTATATCTTTTGTCATGTCAATCTCAATTAATTTGTAGAAAATTCAGCAAGACTTGATTTTTTTTTTTCTTTTTGCTTTATTTTACAACAAAATTAAAAAGAAAAAGAAGATATATGCTTGACTTGGTGATGTTACCCCTTACTCTTAAAATCTTGGTCTATTGCCACAGATTCAATGTCCAATTCGTAAAAGATTAAAGAAGTGATAAGTGAATTTTTTAAAATTACAGGGAGAAGGACAAGATCAGCTTGGCAAAAAAAAGGTCACAAAAGAGAGTCCCACCTTCAAAATAACATGGATATTTTAAAATATACCACATTTTGTACGATGCAGAAATAAATTCTTTTCTCATTAGCGTTGCATACATTCGTAAGTTTGTGTAACATTTTGTGCCCATGGACTTCTCAAGAGACCAAAGACTGAAACTATTAGCTTTCACAATTCCAACAATATGTTTTTAACTAATCAAAATCCATGCTTTAAAATTAATCAACCCGAATAATGCGTCACGCAAGTCATTTTAAACTATTTTGTACTTTTTGGTCTTAGTCCATACTAAAGGTTAGACAATTAGCCTAGATATATAAATTTTTGTACATGATAAATTTATTGTTGTATGTTTTGTCACGTCAATCTTAATCATTTAATAGAGAAAATTCAACACCACTTTATTTCTTTTATTCATTTTTTTTATTTTTATAAAAGAATAAAAATAAAAAAGAAAAAGATATATGCTTGATCTAGTGATGTTACCCCTTATTCTTTAAAGTCTTGGCCTATTACCACAGATTCAATGTCCATTTTGTAAAAGATTAAAGAGGTAATAAGTGAATAGTATTTAAAGAATATACTAAAAGGTCAATTAGGAATTTTTCTAATTCGACTATAAGGTGACAAAAACACATAATAATTTTTTAATCTTACATTTTACTTTAGTAGAGAAAGATGATATTACCAATCAAAATATTATTTGAATTAAATTATATTGATAGTGGTAGTTAGAAAATATATTTACATAGAAACTACATGTGATTAGAACACTTGACATAATAATTAGATCACCACTTTAAAATTCTAACGATCATTTTTAATTAAGGAAATAAATTTTCCTAGAAGATATAACCAGTCAAGAAGTTGGCGTATAAAAATATATAATTCTACGAATCATTTTCAATCAAGAAATAAAGTTAATGTATTTGGTCATAAGTGTCTGTCTTTATAAAAACAACAAATTTTTTAGAATCATTTTCGATTGAGAAGATATATTTTCTTAAAAAATATAATTTTTCGGACGTCGACCTATTAAAAATCATATTCCAAGATTAGAATGAACCATTTCTAATCACACATCCTTCAAATGACATTAGTGTACAGATTATATATTATAAAATCTATACAACAGGCTATATATTATAACATTAATGACATTAATGATATTAGTGACATTAGTGTACAGTATATATTATAGCCTGTTGTATTTTAAAAACATATTTTAATCTATTTTAAATTAACATTGCAAATAGATACTCCATACAGATTATTATTATTATATGATTTAAGAGTTTGACTCCAGTTTGGACACTTAAAAGCACAACAACAACTCTGCTACAGAAACCAGAGCAAGAGCAAGATAGCACGATGGTTGGTCAACTTAGTTCTTGACAATTTTAATTAAAGTTATTTATACTTTCAGTTATAACAATTCCATCAAATGATCTGGCCTATTGCTTATTTGTTCAGCTACTTTTATTTTTTTTTATTTTAATACCTTGGTGCAAAATTTGAAAAGTTGGTAAATTTTGGAAGTGTTGTATCTAAATTTTGATTTCCAGCAAAGCAAATCTCTCTTTTTCAAAACAACTTTCGTATCCATTCATTTGGATCTATAACATTATTAAAATTAACGAAATTGAAAACTTCATAAAGATAGTGTCCGTTAGAACACCACCTCCCATTTGCTGTCAATTTGCTTCACTCTTAAATGTCAGCTAGCTATGTGGTAAACAAAAAACTATTAGTCTAGTGCTACAAAAAATTTAAGTTCACAAATTTATTATTTAATTTTTTATTATTATCAAATAATTATTATATTATCTTGTTTTAAATTTTTATACAAAATTGTTATTAGTTTACAAAATTGTTATTATTATAAACATATATTTTTTTAATTTTGATTAACAATTTGAGTTTACAAATTTATACTTATTTTTACAAAAAAATTGTTATTCTAATTTTTACAAAAAAGAAATTTAGAGGTTGACCTAAAATTTAAATTTAAAGCTACGAATTAAAGTTTCTACACTTTCTTACTTGAACTTTCACTTGCATAATAATAAAAAATAATAATAATTCGATTGTACTCAATGATTTATACACTCCTCCGTCAGATGTAAAAAGATGATCACACCTAAAGAAAAAGTTTGCTTTAATTAACTTTTGTTTTACTGTGACAATTTATTTCATAAAATAAGGTGATATTGCAAGTTGATTTTAAATTTTAAATCCTAAATGTCTATATTATTACCATTTCAATTCCATCGTACATCATTTTCTATGCAGAATTAAATCTTAATTTTTCTCATTAATAGTTGCATACATTTGTAGGTCTATGTAGCTTTGTGTAGCCATAGACTTCTCAAGAGTCTATAATCCAGCTTTAGAATTAATCAATCAAAGTGAGTTTGTCACCCAAGTCATCTTAAACATTTTTGACTCTTCAGTGTTAGTGTATATTAAGGGTTAGACAATTCAACCTAGACATTTCTTGTTATATCTTTAGTCATGTCAACTCAATTAATCAACGTTGTAAAAAATTCAGCAAGACTTGATTTCTTTTTTCTTTTTGCTTTATTTTACAAGAAAATAAAAAAGAAAAAGAGGACATATACTTGACTTGGTGATGTTACGCCTCACTCTTAAAGTCTTGGTCTATTGGCACATTCAATGTCTAATTCTTAAAAGATTGCAGAGGGAAGTGAACTCTTCCAAGTCTTCTTAAACCATTTTGCACTCTTCAGCCTTGGCCCATGCATACATTTGTAAGTTTGTGTAACCTTTTGTGGCTACAGACTTCTCAGGAGCTGAAGATTAAAACTATTAGCTTTCACAATTGCAGTGACATATTTTTGACTAATCAAAATTCAGCTTTAAAATTAATCAATCAAAATGAGTGTTCATCCAAGTAATCTTAAACCATTTTACACTTTTCAACCTTGGCTCATGTTAAGGGTTAGAAAATTCAGCCTAGACATAGAAACCTTTGTACACGGCATATTTATTGTTATATGTTTTATCATGTCAATATCAATTATTCAGTGGAGGAAATTAGGGAGCTAATAAGTGAATAGTCTTTAAAGAATATACTAAAAGTTCAATAGGAAATTTTCCTAAGTCAACTGTATGGTAGCCAAAGCATATCATAATTTTTTATTCTTGCATTTTACTTTAGTAGAGAAAGATGATATTAGCAATCAAAATATTGTTTGAATGAAATTATATTGATAGTGGTAATTAGAAAATATATTTATGTAGAAACTAAATTTGGTAAGAACATTTGACACAATAATTATATTACCATTTTAAAATTCTAACAATCATTTTCAATTAAGGAAATATTTTTTTTTACAAGATATACCCAGTCAGAAATTGGCATATAAAAATATATAATTCTACAAATCCTTTTTAGTCCAAAAAAGAATAATATAATATTATCGTAAGTCTCCCTTTTTTAAAACAACGAATTTTCTACGATCCTTTTTGATTGAAAATATATATTTTCTTAAAAAATTACAATCAGATGTTGACCTATTAAAAATTAAATTTCAAGTCTAGAATGAACCATTCCTAATCACATATTCTTCATGATCCGATATTGTTTATTATAAGTAGGAGTTATGTCACTTACTATTTGATAGTTCGATAATATTTTAACTAGATTATGATAGATTTTAATTTACACCAATCGTTATATCTTGAATTTGTCAATTTTATGAACGTACTAACTTGATAGTTATCATTTTTGGATTTCAAAGAAGTTTAAAAGTGTAACACAAAATTTTAAATATTATAAAAATTAAATATTTTTAACACAAAAAATAGAAAACAAAAATCCATAGTAGTGTATTCCTAAACTTATATGAGAAGGATACAAACGATAATATTTGTTTTCTAAGCCCAAAACAAAGCTTGATCGAAGATAATTGGAGAAGTAAGAGGCCCAATAAGAGGATAAGGTAAATAAGAAGGACAAGATCAATATACACGGTCGAGGAGGAAATAAAGTAACAAAAGAGCAGGAGAAATGAGTTACAATTCAGAAGAGGACAACTGGCTAAAGATGAATGGAAGGTTGAGAGAAAAACCATTCAGAAGCCTCCACGTCACCAAGAGAAAAGCTGAAGACTTCGCATACAAGCTCTCCAGTGAAAAAAACGACCGTAAGGCAAGTTGATGAAGAAGAGCAACTGTAAATAAAAGGGAGAGAGGCAATTCTTCTAATCGATTCTAAATAGGCTTGGTGAAAATTCAGTTTGAAAATTCAACCTGGATATGAGTTTATTTTTTTATATATTTAACTCGGTTCAAATTCGAATTTAATAAAATTGAGTCGGATCAAAATTCGAATTCAGTTCGGACCGAGTTAAAAAATCAAACTTTAAAAATTGAAAAAAATAATATTTTTTTTATTTTTTTATTTACGAGTCAAATTAAAATTCTGCTAATTTAATTCGACCCAATCCGATATGGTTTTAATTCACTTGAAGTTCGGAAGATCCTAAATTTAATTTGACTAAGGCCCGGTCTGATTCAGCTTATAATAAAAAAAATTCAAGTTCAATCTAGTTTATATTTAAAGTCAGATTTAACTTAATCTTAAGAAAATGGTTTATTCAAATCGGGCCGGGCTTGGATTTTTTTACATCTCTAATTCTAGAACAGGGAAGGGGCAACACTACACTCTCTTCCCCTAAGAAAAGAGATTTTTATTTACTTGTTTGTACTTCTTTGAGTTAGGGACAAAATCTTGTACAAAAAGGTTTTAAAGTTTAAAAATATTTTTGAGTACATTAGAGTAAATTTTTGCAAAAGGATTTTAATTTTATTTTAGATAAACACTTCAAGATCATGTTCTACATAAACCAATTCCTTACTTTTTTAACATAAAAAAATAATAATTTTTCTCAAAAAAGGTTATAATGTATTTTAAAAACAGATTTTAATGTATTTTAAAAACAGATTTTAATCTATTTTAAATTAACATCGCAAATAGATACTCCGTACAAATTATTATTATTATTATTGTATATAATTTAAGAGTTTGATTCCAATTTGAACACTTAAAAGCACAACAAACAATTCTGCTATAAAAATCTTAGTTCTTGACAATTTTAATTAATCAAATTCATTTATACTTTCAGTTATAACAACTCCATCAAATGATGTGGCCTATTACTGCTTTTTCAGACAAAGAATTCAGTTATGCACTTAATTATATATGTGCCTAATAATCAACACTTATCTAAGCAAGATACACAGAACTCATTTATACTGTGTAATTTCGTGTCCATTTAGGCATGAACAGTAATTATACTGGACGTGCCCAAACTTGAAACTTAAATTCTGGTAACAGTGCCACCATGTGGACCACTCTGTGCCTAGGCCTCGAGCCAATTCATTTCTTAAGCCCAGAGCCTTATTAAAGCCAGACATTCGTCTTTTAGCATGAAATTGTTGCCAAAAATCATTATCTGAAAGTATGAAAACAAATAAGTAGGTGTAAGGATCTTTCTATTCTTATGTATACTTCAATAGGCATTGCCTCTATGCTCATACATGAATATCTGAAAATGCAAATACTTTCACTCCTCAGAAATTAATCGGTGCCGTTGCTTCAACGAGCAGGTACAGAATCCAAGCAAATTAATAAGAAATAGAGCAAAGAATGCGATGCTTGGGAATTTTGTCATTATGAATATGCAAGAGCTAGCTAGCTTTAGGAAAATAGCTTCTCAGCACGTTTATACTTGTATACATATGCACACATTGTATAAAGTAAGGTCCATGCCAACTTTTCTCTAATTTATAATCATTTTTCTGTTAATCAATTAACAACTCAAAAAGGTGACTTCAATTGCAACTCAACTAACATAACAGAAATATAAAAAATAAAATTGAAATGAAGTTTAAAAAATATTTCATGAAAAATATATAATTTTTTATTGATAAAAAATTATATATTTTTCATGAAATATTTTTTAAACTTCATTTAGATTATTAGAACACAATTTCGCTATTGATAAAAGAATAAATCTATTTTTCTAAGTGAACTTGAATAAAGAAAATAATTTTTAAATTAATAAAAAATTAAGTTTTAAATAATATATCAAGCACAATCACCTAAATGAACAAATAATTTTTTTTAAAAAATAGTAAAATTCTAATTTCTCTTTACATTCCGAGACTTCTATCATTTTTGTTTCTCAGGATTCGGGAATATATAGTGTCTTAACAAAAAGTCAAACGTTCATTATTTTAAAAAACTGTCATTTTATTATTAAAAGTATGTTTTTTAACTAGATCCTCCTCTAGTCTTTCCTATCCTTAATTTTTGATAATGTAATAAAATATAAGGTGAGTAATATCATATGATTGAGATTTTATTTTAAAGTTTTTTTACCTAATTATATGTAAAACACTTCTACTTGAAAATAAAAATTAACTTTACTTTGATACAAAGACTTTCTAAAACTGAATTCTAAGATTTTAACGAGTAATGTGGAAGTTTACTCCGACTGTCACATCACTCCAAATGCATATAAACAAATTATCACCAAACCACAGACATTTATTTGTATGATTTTTACAAAGTAATTATATGTAACTAACATTAAATTTTTGTATTATTAAAGTTATTATATCAATAATTTTTTTTTTATAATTTTAGATAATTCAAAATTTATAATTATAATTATTATTTTCATTATAAAATTATAAAAATAAAATTTTATATTTAATATTAATAATCATCAAAGTAATTTATATTTGTAAAAAATATTATCACTCACAATAGACAACGAATAATTATAAGAAAAAAAATAGAGTGGCGAGGACAATCCATATCATTTGTAGATTTAAGATTTAAAAATTTTGAAAATTAATTTAGTTCTACAATTGTTTCTATTCAAGTTCACATAAATTCAAAAAAAATTATTGATTTGAATACATATTTAAAGTAATTTAAAAATATTAAATTTTATTATTTCACATATCATCATAATAACATAATCAAATAAATATTTGATTTCTTCAAAAAAAATAATAGATAACAATCATCAATTTTTAAGAATCCCAATTAAAATATATAATCTAATATTATAATAATCAATGAATTATTTATAATAGTATAAAGACATAAATATTTTAAGATAAAATTTATAAACCAAAAAAAAATTGTAAAGGAAATTCCTTAAAGAATTTCTTTTTCTTTTTAAATTTCGCTTTCTTATTTATCAAATAAAATATTTTATGTAAAATTATCAAAAAATAAAAAAATCTAAGATTTATTTTATATATCCTCTCTAACTTTATCAATTATATTAAAAATTAGATCATAATGTACTACTACACCTCTTTATTTTTCTTTTTATATAGGTTTATAGAAAATTATAGTCAATATATCAATTAAATTTGATATTTTATTCTAACAAAATTTTTATTATTGATAACATTTTATAGAAATTGTTAATTACCTCAATCAAATTTATTATTGTTGTCAATTATTTTTTTAATAATTAATTTATAAAAAAAAGATTTATTAGAACTAAATATATTATGACATTGAAATATAATTATTGTTAATAATAATTTAAAATAATATATTTAATAAATATACTAAATGGTTACTCGCTATTAAATATAATATGTTTATAAATTTTTTCAATATAACTTTACTTGTCCTAGCGAGAAAGTAGTCATTTGTGCTCCGAAGGTCATGGCTCATGGGTTCATCTCTTAACAATTACAACTTTTTTTTTTAATTTAATGTAAACCCATTAAGACAAGTCCATTGGACTTATTTGGGCTTGTAATACGGGTACATGGGTTGACCCAGGTACGATACGGGTCTACAGATTGGCACGACTCATCATGGACTCGTGCCAAACACGGTCCATAGACTTGACATCTTAGTTCAGCTCGATTTGAGCATTGTGCCATACCGTGTCGCACTTATACTATTTGTAGGCCGTATTGACACTGTTCACCAGCTGACCAAACCCATTTACATCTCTAAATTTTTCTAACGTGTCACTCCATCGTTGATCTGCTTATTGTAGCAACTTTCTTCACCAAGCTATGACCATGGGCTTTTTAGTCATGGGTCTCACTGTGTCCTCGAAATCCCTGAGCCTATTCGCAGTATTATTGGACCCGCATTAATTTTGCGGATTCGAGTTCCAAACATAAGGTTTGAATCCGTAGGTTTGGCGAACAGTTTCCAACCGCAATGGATCTTCTTTACTATGGGGATATTCACATCCGTAGGTTCGGCGAACAGTTTCCAACCGCAATGGATCTTCTTTACTATGGGGATATTCACAGATACTAACGTGGGCATCCTTGTCATTTGCCGCAGTGGCATTTGCCATTGCACTTTATGCAATGCCACATAAGCACTTACAAATTTACTCCTAACAGTACTAAATTTGACAATGTATTTATAATTTGCCTGTTTTCTTTTTTTTTTAATCAAAACTGAAATCACCCAAAATTTTTTCCATTTTTAATATTTAAAGTTAAAAAATTAATAGTAATTATTAAATTTATTTATGTATGATTCATTTGAAAGCCCTGATTGACATTACTTAAATATTAAATTAAAATTTTTAATTCACTTTTCTTTAAATGTAATTATTAAATTTTACTTTATAATTTGGTTTTATAACATATATCAATAGAATAAAAGAGAGATATTTTATTAACAAAGGAGCTAGAGTATATATGTATCTATGTATATATTGGTAAAATTGAGCCCAATAATTTTTTCAAAACACAAAACTTAGAAAGTATAATAATAGTAATATTGAAAATAATAGTAATATTGAAAATATGTAGATATACAAAATAAAAACACCAAAATTTAATGAGATTTGGTAAAAATTATTACTTACATCCTTGTGCAACATTTACAAATTACAGAATTTTAGTATAATACACAAATATTCACAAATTAAGACTAATGTACAATATTTACAGAAATAATTAATTAAAAAATAAAATATTATAAATTGGGGGATTAAAATAAAATTTCCAGGAAGCTGCAGAGGAAGAAGATCTCTCTGTTTCATGCTCTGTTTTCTGGACTTCTGCATATGCATGAAACAAATGAGTTGGGCTCCCTATTTATAGCCGATGCAAAGCTGGATTAATATCACGCTTCTCCTCTCTTCATGCCACCTGAAAGCTTCAATAACGAGTGTCAATTTGTAGCAATGACGGCACAAGCAGGACCTGTCCATGGCTCTTTCCTCAGACCCACATCTGTCCCTGAAGCCAGCTGCATCAACGCTCTTCTTGCAGCTATCTTTGAAGGCTCTGGAAATGAGCCACCTCGGTTACCAGTATGTATGTAGGTATGTAGGTATATAATTTCTGCGTCAAAAAACATGAACTATTGCCCACAAAATGCAACTCCTTGGTAGGCACATTCACCGCGTTATGAAAATAACAGTACAGACTCAGTCTACAAATAATAAATAAGAAATCAGCGATTGAAGATGGAAAAATTAATAATGGAAAGAAAGAAAATCCAGAGAGAAGAAATCAAAATAAAAAATTAATGACTTTACTTTTACAATTTGTTATACAAATTAGAGTTTAAGGTTAGTGGCATGTTTGGCGGACTTTGGCTAAGAATGTTAAGAGTTTTCTTAGCCTTTTGTTTTAATTTAAATTTCAGGCCTTTCGAATCCATTTTAATTTCAAACATTGTCATGCCATTAATGAAACTATTTTTCAATGTGTTTTCTCAGCTTATTATTGGTGTTACGAGGAAACAAAATGAAAATGTAATATTGCCCCTAAAAAATAGCTTCATTCTCATAGACACCTTCACATGGGTTGGAAGATAAGTGAAGGTTTTGGAATTCGCTAGCATATTAAAAGGAAAAAAGAATAACACGTACATACGCCAATGCGGAAATACGAATAAATATATGCGTCAATGAAACGAAACCATAGCCTGCGCCAGTGTGGATCGCTAATAATGTCATAATAACCATGACATAAGATACTCCAAAACTCCACTCTAAAGCCGCCATGTCAATTGCATATTCACCTTCTTCTGCTTCGCCGGATGATGTTGCCAATGATACTGCCAGTTTGCTGCTGCAACTCTTCTTAATTGTTGGACCGCAAAGATCAGGATTACCCTTATAATTGGTTTCATCAAAGGTCGCAAACTGCCCTGTACTTGGGATTGGCCCGAACAAATTGTTGTATGACACCTTAAAGATGGTTAAAAGGTTTAGCTCCACCAACTGTATTGGTATTCGACCACTTAATTTGTTGTATGAAAGGTCTGGGCTTTCGGTCATTTTCAAATTGGAAAAACTCTTCAGCTTGTCATTTATTTTTGGTTAATGTTCTCTAATATGCTTCTTCCTGCAAGCATGATGGTTATTTTCTCTAGATATGCTTGTGCCTAATATTGTTTTACAGGCAGACTTGTTCGGAAGCCCAGTAATCAGACCAGCTGACATAGAGGCAACTGCTCTTGGAGCAGCATCTGCAGCTGGATTAGCAATTGCGGTTTGGAAAGAAGATGATGTTTTCTTTTTTGGAGAAAAGCATAAGAAAGCTACCATTTTCCGGCCTACCTTAAACGAGGAACTCAGAAAGAAGAAGGCGGAGTCTTGGTCAGGAGCTGTTCAGAGGACTTTTAACTTAGCTGATCTCTCTCTCTTTAAATGATGGCTCCTTGGTTACGCTTTTTTCGGACTTTGCATCTTTAATAGTTAATCTCTTTCTGTAGATGCTTGCGAATTAAGACATCAGTTATCAGAGTTTATAATCTTATAATAAATGGAGTTTTCTCCTGATTATTTCTGTATTGATCAAATATGGCTTTTTCCATTCGCCTGATTAATTCATTTCCAATTTGATTAAGGGTCTGTTTCCAGTTCAAGGTAAAAAGAGTGTCATCACTGATCAGTAATCAAGTTACAGAGAACGTACTGCACTACACACAGGTAAATTACTTATTGCAAAAGCCAATAGAAACAAGAACAAATACATTCCTCAATGAAATGAAATCATCTTCTGCGCTAATACACATACAATCAGAGGATAAAAATATTCCCAATATGATTATGATATAGGCTGCAACAAAACTCCAATAAAATGTCACTATACTGCCAGATATGGATCCTGATAAGAAATTATGATACAAGTTCGTTGCATGAATTTGTGAAGGTGTCTGATTTTTAATGGGATAGAAATTCAATCCAGTCATATACATAAGAATGTCACCCGTGTAAAATTTATATCTAGTCTTAGTAGAAAATTCTATGGCTCGATCATTTGACTTTGAAATAGAGAACTTACTGCAGAAAGTTTCCATTGGAAAACAACCTTTCCACTGCTGTCAACCTGTACTCAATAGCATGATATACACTAACTATTAAGACATTCAAAGAATTGGGTATTGAGGAAATATATATTCATTTTAAATAAAAAGAATTATATCAAATGTCCAACTTTGACCAGGTTCAGTTCCTACTAAAATATGTTATCTTATATCAAATTAATACTAGTTCATTGAAATAGACAACAGATTAGGTTGAAATAATTGAAATGCAGTATGAACATATTGGTTTCACTTAGGTAATTAATAATTATGCAGAACCTCTGATTTAAAAGAGACAGAAGAAAATAATATTAATTACAGGATAAATAAGCTAAAACAGAGAATAACAGAATTGGAAAATTAACTCAAGAAAAAGCATAAGAAGCCTAATTAATTGAAATGGTAATCAGGAACAACCCATTAACCGTGAGGACTAACTTTCTGAAAAGCTACTAGAAGGTAGCTTGGAGAAATCACATGAAGGAAAATGTAAGCTTGAATGTAGTTTTAGAACCAAATTGAAATCTAACAAATACATTACCCCCGTGAAAAATAGAATAGGATACATATACTACTGAAAAACAGGTTATACATGCATATAGCCTAGCGCTATCACTGACATAATACATATTTCCAAACCCAATAAAAACATGATAAGAAGTTTATAGGTAAGTGGTGACACCTCGTGCACACCAGAGAGGGGGGATCCCCTGGTCAGGACGACGCGCATTAATCGTTTTCCGGATCCAACCCCAAAATTTTACTTTTTTTTCAGAGACTTCAATACACGCTTTGAATAATTGAGTTTGTTAAAGAGACTGCAATGTCGATAGTCAAAAGTGTCTTTGAAGATAGTTTCTCGTGGTGCATAAGCATTAATTTCTAATACTTTTCAAAAAGTGATAGGTTTAATAATTTTTTTTTTTTACACAAAATCTTACATTAAATATAAATCGTTAGATTTAGACACATCTAACGGTTGAGATTGTATTTGATCATATATTTAATGCATAATTAATACATCTATAATTAATGCATTGTCATATGCAATATAAATAGTTGGATGTTCTTAAATCTAACGGTTTATATTTTAATATAAGATTTTATGTAAAAAAAAAAGCCATTGATCCAGACCTATATATATATATATATATATATATATATATATATTATATCTTAAGATGATAAATAATAACTTATTTGGGAGCATCAGCGTATAAAATAAACAAGTTAAATTTTTTAATCAAAGTAAATTTTTTAAAATAAATAATATTTATGCAATAATAATATGTATGTAATAAAATAAATAGTCAAAAGTTTTTTTTAGAAAAAAGGAATAAACAAAAGCAGTGCATGAATTTACGGTAAATAATCACAAAGATTATCGGGCATCAGCAAATAAATTACTATGTACTTGATTATTTATTTAGTTATTAAGTCTCAAAGACTGTCGGAAATGTCTTGTTAATATAACTTTAAAAATTAATTAAGAATATAGTTTACAGAAAACAAATGTCTCAATATATCCAAGAATTTCAGAAAGTCATCATACAATGCATCTGGAAACATTGAATAACTGTAAATAGTAATGTATGTAAATTATTTTATTAACATATAAGTAATCAAAGTGAAATTAGTACATACAGCAATGATATTGAGATTTTTTAACAGAGTAAAATCCATAAAGCAGTGTCATTGTCTACCAGGGTTAATTGACTTCTGTAATTAGTACATACAGCTGCAGTAAACTTTGTTCTAAGTAATTAAAGAACAAAATATATATTTATATAGAACAAATATCACAATCCAAGTATTTTTTATTAAGCAGGTGCACTGATATATATTGTCTACCAAACTTGACTTCTTTAATTTGTGTTCCGTTGGCATTTTTCATGTTTCCAAGAATCTTTAGCCGTGGGATTATGTTTAACATTAACTTTTATTTAACATTAGAAATAAAATTAAAAAAAATTAAAAATATTAAATTTATCATTGATCTATAATTTAATATTTTTAGTGCCCGTTCTCTTTTCTTTTTATTTATTGAATGTAAGATATAATCAAAAGTTTTTAATAATATACATTTAAATAAAAATGAATTAACAATTTTAATTTAATATTTTAATTAGTGTTAATGAAGACTTTCAAACGAATCCTACGTACATAAATTCAATATTTGGCAGGATCCTGCTGACAGCTGGTCCTATTGGGAGCCTGCCTGTTGTTTTATGTGCAGGTTATCTGCCTAATTTTTCAGGAGCTATAGCACGGAGATGGACAGTGGCACACATGGGCGTCCCTCCTCCCTTGCTACATAAGGTCAAGCGTTGGACGGTAAATAATTTGAAGTAAGTATATACACTTCTAGCCATGACGGAGAATCGAGGACACTTCTCTAACCCCCATTTATGTGTCATAGCATGCTACCATATATACCGTACTCGTCACGGTTTATGGTGGTATTCTTCCACATACGCCATGATATATAGGTGCATGGGTATTTTCACATGCGCCGTGGTATATGGTTGTATGAGTATTTTCATACATACTATAGTATATGGTCACGTGGACATCATCAATAAATGGTGAATACTTTGACGATATACAGCGGAGAACCTAGATCAATGTAGGTTTTGCCTAACCGTTCAAATGGCGAATGTTCTAGTGATATACAGTAAAGAGCTCAGCTCAAGGTAGGTCTTACCTAATCGCTTAAATGACGAATAATTTGTCGATATATAACGAGAAGTCCAGCTCAATGTGGGTCTTATCTAACCATATATGAGTACGGCTTGTATCTTGTCCCACAATGCAGTGGGTGCAAGGTGGGTCACTGCATAATGTGTTGACTTGGACTCTCGTAGGCTAATTTTCCGTCACGTGTCTAGTCATATTTTTACTCATAAAAAAATTATAAAAAGGGCATAATTATTTTATAGAATAATTTGATTTTATAGCATATGTCAATAGAATAAAAGAAAAATTAAAAAGATGATTTTACTAGCAAATAAGCTAGACTTAAGTGTATATGTATGTACATATTTGTTGGAAAATTGGGCTCAATAATTTCTCTAAAATAAAAAAATTTATAAAATATGACAATCACAAAATTTTAAAGGATTATTTTCAGCCATACTCCTATATTTATTGACATATATTAGATATAAACTAACTTTTATAAAAATCATCACTCCACCTCTAAATAACATTGAAATAACTATTTTACCCTTATCTTAATTAAAAATAAAATATAATAATATTTTAGTCCCTAAACTTTGATAAAATAATAAAGTAAGATATACTTTATCCAATTTTAACATTTTGATCCTTACTGTCATTTGCCACTCTTCTTCCATATTTTTTCTCAACACAAATTATTTTTTCCAAATTATATTAAAACATCTAACAATGAAAACCACAATAACCTATTCAAAAAAATTCCTAATGATTTTTGTTATTATTCGTTTTCAAGTTGTAAATAAAAGTTATATGTCATAGGTTTAGTTCGTGTTTCCGATAATCTAGAATTTTTTTATTGTAGTACAATTAAAAATTTTTACTATTTGAAATAGAAAGTCAATTATATTCTAAAGAATTCTAACGAATGGTAACAGATGTAACAATATAATACGGACCAAAATATTAAAATTAACTAAAGTATGTCCTAATTTATAATTTTATCAAAATTTAGGGGTTAAAATATTATTATTATTTTTAATAGAATAAGGGTAAAATAATAATTTTACTTTTATTTAGGGGTGGAGTGATGACTTTTATAAAAGTTAGTTTATATCTCATATATGTCAATAAATATCGGAGTATAGTCGAAAATAACCCAATTTTAAATAATAGTAGAATAACAAATATATATAAACACATTAAAACACTAGAATTTAACGAAGCGGTAAAAATTGATACCTACATCCTTGAACACTCAAGTGACTTCATCAATATCAGAGTGAAAGAAATTATAGAATTTAAGTATAATAAATAAATATTTATAAATTTTGTAAGACTAATGTGTAATATTTTATAAATAATGAATAAAAGTGTAAATAGATTTAAATAGGGGACCAAAGAAACTAAAAGTTTCGAGGAAGCTGCAGAGCAATGAGAAGATCTCTCTGTGTCTTCCTCTGTTTTGCTCTGTTTTCTGAACTTCTGAGAATGCATGAATAAAAGTGTATATGGTTACACTGTTGATTTAGTTAGGCAGCCTTGATTTCACGTTCAAACATTTTTATCCTTTTCTTTTAAAATTTAATTATTCAACTTTTATACAACTTTATGTTCAAATTTATGAACAATATTGTTGTTATTAGATCATGATTTGTAATGGAGTAATGGACAGATACATCCTCATATTAAAAAAAAAAAACAAATATTCTCTTCATTTTTGGCCAAATATACAACTCTTAAATTACTGTACTATCATAAAAAGTAATTATTTTACTTTTATATATTTAGAAGGTATAGTAATTGTCTATTCTAACTAATTATTAATAAATAATAACTAATATACGCTTATAATTTATTTTTTGATAATTATATATTAATATATTTTGATAATTAGTATCTAAATTATTATTAATATTTTAAACAATTTTATGATCATTATATTAATTTATAACACAATCAACTAAAATAAATTTCAAATAATATTTGGATGATATGAATTGTAATATTTATATTTTGAGAATATTTTTGATAAATAAAAGTGTCATATTAAATATTTGAAATTTAAATATAAAAAATATTATAAACAATGTATTCATAAAATTCAAATATTAGTTTGGATTTATTTATGTTGTTTGTATAATTTATATCTTTGAGAATAATTATATAATTTATACATAATTATAGTAATTTATAAATAAAATAACTAAAATAATTTATACAATTTATAACCAAATATTCTTAATTTGTAATACAATCAATTAACATAAAACCCAAATAATATTGAATTATATGAATTATATTATTCATAATTTTGGGGATATTTTTATAATTTATACGTAACTCTATCAATTTATAAATAAAATAATTTGAATATTTTATATATTTTACAATCAAAAAATAATTTATAAACTAATATTCAAAAATATTTGAATCCATAGTTATTTTAAAAAATTCTAAATGATATATTGGTTATTATGTATTAATAATTATGTTAAAATAATCAATTAATATGTCTTCTAAATATATAAAGGTAAAATAGTCAATTTCAAAGGATATTTGTCAATTTCCTTTGATTATAACTTTATAAGTCGAATCTAAACATTTTGTTAGCGCCTTTTTACAGTTTTTTATTAAATATTTAATTTAATTTAATTTTCACTCAAGTTGAAATATTTAAAAAAAGTTTAGTTAACTTAAGATTAAAATTTTTTAAACTTTTATTTGAATAACATTAAGTTAAAATTTTAAATTAATATTAATTATAATTTTAATAATATTTTTATAAATTTTATTTATTTTTAAGAGAATAATCAACAACTCTTGACCTTTACGTAATTTTTTATACTATTTATAAAGGATTGTATTCATATACTGTCAATAATTAAGATTGCATCTTAATTATGTATTAAATTTAGTCTTTATTGATAAAATATAAAAAGTCAATATTTTATAAATAATATAAAAAAATTATGTGAAGTCCATATGTATCAAATTTATCGCATTATATGATCAATCTAAAATTTCTCAAACTTTTAATTCTGTACATATTAAAATAGTATAACAACCCAACCCAGACTGAAAACTTAATTAAAAAAAATTCCATTATTAATGTGAGTAAAAACACACTTAATGTCCAAGTCTTCCATTATTAATTTATATATATATATATATATATATATATGTGTGTGTGTGTGTGTGTGTGTGTGTGAGACTGACAACTTAATTAAAAAAAATTCCATTATTAATGTGAGTAAAAACACACTTAATGTCCAAGTCTTCCATTATTAATTTATATATATATATATATATATATATATATATATATGTGTGTGTGTGTGTGTGTGTGTGTGTGTGTGTGTGAAGAAATTAACTCTTGATTTCTTAATTTAAAGGAATACAATAGAAGCCTTTATACAAGCAAAGAAAATAAACCTAGTAAATAAAGGAAAAGGAAACCTAATAAAGAAGGAAAAAGAATTCAAAGGAAATAAGGAAAGAGAGTTCAAAGGAAATAAGGAAAATATAAAAACATAATATTGTTTTAACAGCCCCCCTCAAACTCAAAATGGCTAAGTAGAAGTGATCTTGAGTTTGGACACCAAATAACAAAAACGACCTTTATGATGACTTTTGGTAAATAAATCTGCTGGTTGATCCAAAGAGGAGATTGAGCGAAGAATAATAATCCCTTGAGTGATATGTTGATGAATAAAATGACAATTAATTTCAATATGTTTTGTACGCTCATGGAAGATATCATTGTGAGCAATCTGAATAGCACTATTATTATCACAAACAAGAGGAGTGGGTCTGGAGTGAGGAACACCCATATCATTGAGAAGCCAATGAAGCCAAATAATTTCTTGAGTAGTATCAGCAAGGGTACAATATTCAGCATCTGTGCTAGACCGTGCACCAACGGTCTGCTTTTTACAGCGCCATGAAATAAGAGAATCTCCGAGAAAAACACAAAAACTAGTGGTAGAGCGTCGATCAGTAGGATCACCAGCCCAGTCGGCATTGGAAAAGACACGTAATTCTAGAGATGAATAAGCAGAGAAATGAAGTCCATAAAACAAAGTGCCCTTGATGTAACGAAGAATATGAAGAACAACTGCGTAGTGAGAAGAGCGAGGAGCGGACATGTACTGACTCACAATATGAACAGCATGAGAGATGTTAGGTCGAGTAACCGTAAGGTAAACCAAACTACCAACCAGCTGGCGATAAAGAGTGGCATCCTTAAGTGGAAAAGTTTGGCGTTTGGCTCCAACGGAGTAGATGTGACTTTACTGTCAGTTAAACCAGCACGAGCAAGGAGATCTGAGGCATATTTTGCATGAGATAGATAATAGCCATCAGAGTCAAAAAGTACCTCCAAACCAAGGAAGTAATTAAGTTGACCAAGATCTTTCATCTTAAAGTGCTTTTGAAGTGAGGTCTTTAGTGCAGATATCTCATCAGTATCATCGCCTGTAATGATCATATCATCCACATAAAGTAAAAGAAGAATACACCCATGTCCTGTGTTGCGAATAAAGAGAGCTGTATCATAAGAGCTGGATCGAAAGCTAAGTTGTTGAATGATAGTGCTAAACTTGGCAAACCAAGCTCGATGAGCCTGTTTGAGACCATACAGGGCACGCCGGAGTTTGCAGACTTTGTGTGATGGATGAGCATATCCTGGAGGAGATTTCATATAAACATCTTCAATGAGATTACCATTAAGGAAGGCATTTTTGACATCCATTTAAGACATTGTCCATCAACGTATTGCTGCCACTGCCAAAAGGCTTTGTACAGATGTCATACGAGCAACTGGGGCAAATGTTTCTTCATAATCAATGCCATATCCTAGAAAACAACATAAACGAGCTATAGGTTCTAATTTAGTATGCTCATGAGTTTGGAGAAGAACACAGTAAGCACAACCAAAGACTTTAAGAAGACTATAGTTAGGAGGAGTCTCATACAATCGTTCATAAGGAGATTAATTATTAATGACTGGGGAGGGAAGACGATTGATAATGTAAGTAGCGGTAAGAGCAGCTTCTCCCTAAAAACGTTTTGGGCAGGAGACAGCAATGAGAAGTGCACGAACAATTTCAAGGATATGTCTATATTTTTGTTGAGAAGTGCCAGGACAAGAGCGATGACAAAGAGTTCCATTAGTTTGTAGGAGGTCTAAAAACTCAGAATCCTTGTATTCCATAGCATTATCAGTGCGAAAAACTTTAATAGGACATGAAAATTGTGTTTTGATCATTTTAACAAAATCATGATAGATTTTGGATAACTCTGATCTGTGCTTCATAAGATATATCCAAGTATAACGTGAATAATCATTAATAAAAATAACAAAATACTTGGAACCTCCCATAGTAACATTAGAAGAAGGCCCCAAAATATCAGAATGGATGAGATTAAATGGAGCTTTAGAAATAGTCGCTATTTTTAAAAGGTAAAGCAGTATTTTTTGCTAACTGACAAGAGACACAATTAATTTGATCATGGGATACACTACCCAGAATACCACTAAAAACTAGTGAACGAAGATGATCAATTGACAGATGTCTTAGTCGGAAGTGCCAAAGACTCAAGGAAGAGACAGGAGTTGTGGAGGCAACAGGCAAGGGAATAGATGGATGTGTGAATGAAAGATGAAGACTGATGAGCTCAAACAAACGTCTAACTTTACGGCTTATCCCAAGCGTTTGACCTATCTTCGGATCTTACACACGACAACCAGAAGCAATGAAAAGGACATGAGGACCAAGATCACATAATTGAGCAACAGAAAAAAGATTGAGAGTGAGACGAGAAATCGAGAAAGTGTCAAGTAAAGAGAGGTCAGATAAAGTAATTTGACCTAAATGACTGACATGCATAGTAGATCCATTCGCAGTTTGAATGGCAGGAAACTGTTGGACAAGAGATTTAGAAGAGAAAAGAGTAGAGTTTGCAGTCATATGATTACAACATGCAGAGTCAAAGAACCAAGAAGATTTGCCTGAGGGAATTGAGGAAGCTGTAATGAGAGGATTTCCAGATTTTTGAAAAGTTGTTGAAGAAGTGATGCGATATCATTGGTGGTAAGGGATGGAGAGGTAGAACAGTCATTGGGACTATCAGTAGCAACAGCAGACAATGATGAAGGATGTTTCTGTCTTCCTTTACTTGGACAGTCTCGTGCAAAATGTTGAGGGCCAACCTTACGACAAACCTTGCATCTCCTGATAGGACAATTGAGAACCCAATGACCCGTTTTATGACAATAGTTACAACTCACTATAGAGGTAAGCTGAGAAGTTGAAGTTGTAGCTAGAGCAGTATTAGGGCGAGATGGTTGAAGAGGAGCAAGCTGAGTTTCTTCAGAGACAAGCATATCAATAGCTTCGTCAAGAGTAGGTAAAAGTTTTTGGTGTAGAAGAGAAGCTCTAATAGGTTCAAATATGTCTCGTAAGGGCATAAAAAACATCATTAATCGTTGCTGGTCTCTATAAGTGGCAAAGTTTGTTGCATCCTCAGTGGTTGTCCATTTAGGTTCTGAAAGTGATAATTGGTCCCATAGAAACTGCATTTGTGAATGAAAATCTGAGATAGACTGACCAGTTTCTTGACGCATCCGATGAAGCTTACATAGAATCTGATATTGATGTGACAGATCAGTGGCAGTGTACCGATGGGCAAGAAAGTTCCATAATGCTTTGGCTGTCTAAAATCTTCTAAACTGTAGATGGATAGAAGGGATCGAAGTATTATGAAACCACGTAATAATTTGGTGATTTTTGCTGTCCCATTCTTTCAAACAGTCACCGAATTTTTCATTAGTATCATCATCAGTTTTAACGTGTTCAATAATGTGACCAGTAATGTATCACCAAAGACGACGTCCTTTGAGAAAACTGGATATTGCTTATGCCCACAAAATATAATTATGTCCATCCAGTTGGATGTAAATAGGATGAAAAACATCTGATCTATTCATATCGAAGATTTGTAAGGATCGGAATAGGTGGCCAAATCACAAGGACAAGGATGAGATTTGGACAACAGAAAGAAGCAGCAAAGAGATGTTCAAACCCAAAAAATGTGAAAAGCACTTGATGTACCAAACTGTTTGGATTTTGGAATCCACCACCACTAATGATGGTCGGAGAGCAGCAACGATGCCCTAGGAAGATTCACAGAGTGCTTGTGGACCAAATGGCGGTGGCGGTGAGGAAGGAACATAATTTCGGAGGTATGACCGGAAGGAAAAAACCGAGATTGAAATTAAGCTAATTTTGGCTCTGATACCATGTGAAGAAATTAACTCTTGATTTCTTAATTTAAAGGAATACAATAGAAGCCTTTATATAGGCAAAGAAAATAAACCTAGTAAATAAAGAAAAAGGAAACCTAATAGAGAAGGAAAAAGAATTCAAAGGAAATAAGGAAAGAGAGTTCAAAGGAAATAAGGAAAATATAAAAACATAATATTGTTTTAATAATATATATATATATATATAGATATATTTCACTATTGACTAATTGACTGATAGATCATCAAGCATATATTGTATATGTTGATGTGGACATAAGGAGTGTAGCTACTTTCACGTGTAAACATATACATGTTGATCATATTCATATATTGGGAGAGAGTCAAAAGTTTTCCTTTAAAAAAGAATAAACAACAAAGTAATGGATGAATTTGCGGAAATCAATCACCAAGATAATCAGGCATCACAGCAAATAAATTATGTACTTAATTATTTATTTGGTTATTAAGTCCGAAAACTGTTGGAAATGTCTTATTAATATAAATTTAAAAATGAATTAAGAATGTGATTTAAGGATAACAAATGTCTCAATCCAAGCATTTCAGAAAGTCATGATACAAATGCATTTGTAGGACCGTAAATGGTAACGTATGGAAATTAGATTAACATCAAATGCACTTGGAAACTTGACTTCTTTAATTTGCGTTCACTTTTTTCATATTTCCAAGAATCTTCGACTGTGGAATTATATTTAACATTAACTTTTATTTAACTCTGAAAATAAAATTAAGAAGTAAAAAAATGTTTGAAAATATTAAATTTAGCATTAATTTGCATTCACTTTGGCATTTTTCATATTTACAATCTATTATTTTTTAAAAGAAAGTCGCCTCCACTTTAGAATTGGGAGAAATTGAACTTTACCTTCAATTTGAAGAATAAAAATACTAATCACTAACTAAAAAGTGATTAAATTTTAAAAAATAATTTATGGAGAACTAATATTGAAATACAAATATTTTAAAAATTATAAAAATTTAAATATTGTAAAAAAAAATAATTCATTTGAAAAATTCTAACATAGAAAATAAACAAGTAAAATTTCTTAATCAGATTGCACTTAGAACTTTTTAAAATAAATATTTCTACAAATTGATATTGTCTTCCAATGAGATTTTAATTTAAGGCTTATAAGCAGCCACCAAGTTTAACCTACTTCTTATTTAACTATATATTTATTTTTTTTGGTTACACATTAGTTTATAAAATAACAATTTCAATCCATAGTTTCATTTTATTGCAACACATGGATTCATTCATCATTGTTAAAAAAGCAATTGAATTTTTTCAAAAAATAATATAAAAGCCTTGGGAGATAAACTATAATAAATTAAATATAAAATTACTTTCTCTCACAACTACTTATTTTAAAATATTGTATATTATTTTGCCAATATTCCGGTTGTCATGTGGAATCCATTTCTAATTGCGTGGATAGTTTGACGAAGCAAAAGGGCCTCTATTGTCGGACATGTTAGATCTTTATCCATAGGCCCAGGTATGAGGGCCCAAACTCAATAGATAGTCTTAAGATTAATCCAAAACAACTCATTAAGAAGTTAAAATATAAGTTAAAATAACTTCAATGAAAATATGAAAAAACGTTTTTTTATAAATCTAAACAAATTTCTTAATTGATATTAAATAACAAAATTTAGTGTCAATAGATAATATTAATTTTAATTTAAAAATTTATTTGATACAAATGAAATAAAAATAAAACACTAGGTATCTGCTATTTTTTTTTTTCGATGTCAAAATTATTGGTCAAATTTATGGCATGCAAGTTTAATTATTTATTTTCTCTCTTTTTCTATATATCATATATACGTACGTTTACTTGGGAAAAATAAAAGGTATTGACCCATTGCAAGTATCAAAGTAATCAGAAGCTTGTTACTGAGGATTCCCAGCTGGGAACTTGTGGGCATAGCCATCATCTCTTCCCATCCAAAGTGAGATATTAATGATACATGAAGGTATTGACCCATTGAGTTTGTTATAAGAAAGATCTAAGATATTTGATGTTCCCGATTGTCATAATTCATCAGGAACATGACCTTGTAGATGTTCCTGAAGGGCTTTTTGAACAATGCATTTGGAATTGGCACTCTGAGAGCATTTTTCTACAAGTAAAGATGCTGCACTGGTGAAATCCAAGGATGATCCCATGGATCCAGACAATAAATTTTCAGAGATGTCTAAGGCACTCAAGATTATTAAGCTCAAATGGAATACTGCCTTCTAGAAGATTTTTTAACATTGCAAGAACTGTGAGGCCTGAGAAATTAGCAATCCAACTAGGAATTCGACCACATAATATTCTTGGATATCTCCAACAGAAATAATGAAGCAGCTATGTATGGTCCATCTGCAATTTTCCCACTGAAGAAGTTGTGGTCTAAATATAACCTTTCTAACTCGGTCAATTTACCAAAATTCAGAACAAATTTGCCCAAGATCATGTCAATGAGGAGCAACCAGTGACACAAAGTTCAGGTAACTCAAGTCGTTTCATATCATCCACTGGAGGAATAATGCCTCTGAAAACTATTTGCCGAGATGTTTAGATATGACAATTTTGGAAAAATAATACCTTTGGAAATCACCATGTATGCCGAGATGTCTTTGGCAGTTCTTCAAAAGGAGAAAATAAGGACAAATTTACAAGCGGAATCTCTTCAGAAATATCAGACATATATTGGCTTGTATTGTTGAGGGAGATTTCAGTAATCCGTCCTGTTACAGCATTGCACTTAACTCATTTCCGATTGCAACAATCAGACATTGGATCATCAACCCAAGAATTAACTCTAGAGTTCTAAGAAACCAAGGTTTCAAAATCAAGCAACCTTTTTATCCACGTATTTCCATCAAAGCTATTAAAATCAACGAAATAGAGAACTTAATGCAGAAAGTTTCCATTGGAAAACAACCTTTCCATTGCTGTCAACCTATACTCAATAACATGATATACACTAACTATTAAGAAATTCAAAGAATTGGGTATTGAAGAAGTATATATTCATTTTAAATAAAAATAATTATATCAAATGTCCAATTTTGATCAGGTTCATTTCCTACTAAATTATGTTATCTTATATCAAATTAATATTAGTTCATTGAAACAGACAACAAATTAGGTTGAAATAATTGAAATGCAGTATGAACATATTGGTTTCAATTAGGTAATTAATAATCATGCAGAACCTCTGATATAAAAGAGAGAGAAGAAATAATATTAATTACAGGATAAATAGGCTAAAACAAATAATAACAGAATTGAAAAATCAACTCAACAAAAAGTATAGGAAACTTAATTAATTGAAATGGTAATTAGGAGCAACCCATTAATCGTGAGGAATAACTTTATGAAAAGCTACCAGAAGGTAACTTGGAGAAATCACAGGAAGGAAAATGTAAACTTGAGTGTAGTTTTGGAATCAAATTGATATCAAACAAATACATTACCCCTGTGAAAAAAGAGAATAGGATACATGTACCACTGAAAAACAAGTTATACGTGCATATAGCCTGTCGCTATCACTGACATAATACATGTTTCCAAACCCAGTAAAAATATAAATCTATAAATGTATCAACAAAATAAAACCATATTCTGCGCCAATATGAATTTATCCGAAGGATGGCAAATAATCCCAACATCAGTGTGACATAAGATGCAGCAAAACTCCAATAAAATGATACCATGTCAACCGCAGATTCATCTTCTTCTGCTCTGTTACTAGATCCTGTCGTGGGCGAATCCAGTACATTGGTGCAATTCTTGTGAATTGTTGGACCACAAAGACCTGGATTACCTCCATAATTTCTCTCATCAAAGTTTGCAAATTCTCCTGCATTAGGAGTTGGTCCCGACAAGTTGTTGTTTGACACGTTGAAATTTGACAAGAAATTGAGTTTGGTCAGCTGGGAAGGAATTTGGCCACTGAGTTTGTTGTAGGAGAGGTCTAGGCTCTCTATCATGCTCAGATTGGAAAATCCAAGCGGTATAGAGCCTGATAAGAAGTTATGAGAGAAATTCAATGCACGGAGTTCTTGAAGGTTTCCAATCTCTGGTGGGATGTCTCCAGTAAATTCATTGCACGACAAGTCCAAGCCAGTCATACTACTTAAAATTGTGCCTCGGTAAGCTTCATATCTATACTTCGTCATAAATCCTATTTCTTGTAGACCTGATGGCCTATATTCTACTTCCGAGTTGGCTAATTGAAGAGTAGCATTATAGTAATAACTATCATAGTCAGGTTCACCGTAAAGTTCCCAGAAATTGAACTGGCTATAATCACTTTTTTGCATCGGTGTCGTCCACAGCCTTATGTTAGTGAAGCATCCAGGTATCGAGCCATTTAACTTGTTATCAGAAATATCCATGATACTCAGCTCTCTCAATTGACACAATTGCTTAGGAAGATGACCTTCAAGATTGTTTCCTCTCAGAAGAAGAATACGCAGGGAAGAAGACTCGTTTATCCAATGAGGAATACTTCCAGAAAAGTTATTGTAGCGTAGATCGAGAGTAATTAATTGAGAGCTTTTGAGCAATGCGGACGGAATTTTTCCATTGAACTGATTATTGTGTAGGTAAAGGTGGTGTGCTGATGAAAGATTAAAGGATGATGTCATGGATCCAAGCAACCTGTTTTTAGAGACGTCCAGCGTTTGAAGATATCTACATTTATTCAACTGAACAGGAATATTACCTTCCAAAAAATTGTTTGACATTAAAAGAATATTGAGACCCGACAAGTTCCCAATCCAATCAGGAATATGGCCAGACAACAAGTTGTTGGATATGTCTAAGAAGTATAAAAACTTGGCTTCTGACAACCCATCTTCAATCTTTCCGCTGAAGTTATTGTTGTCTAACTGCAACTGCCCCAAATTAGTCAAGTTCATATATTTCGGAAAAATTGTTCCTTGAAGCTTGTTATTTGATAGGCTCATGAGAGACAGTGAAAAACAACCAGTTAGAAATTGTGTGGGTAATTCTCCCGAAAACTTATTACCCGAGAAATCCAGTACATTAAGCGTTTTCATCTCACCCATTGAAGAAGGAATATTGCCCTCAAAACTATTTTCTGACATGTTCATAGAGAACAATTTTGGAAGTATCTTACCGATGTTACTAGGGAGCTCACCACTGAATTTATTGTTGGAGATATCCAAATGAAGCAGATTCTGTTTGGATTTTGGCAGTTGAGGAATTCTTGACAGTGAGTTATTCTTCAAATACAAAATTTCTAATTTTGTATTATTCTCCAACAACCAGGCGGGAAAGTTTCCTACCAACTTGTTGTGAGAGAGGTCAATGAGTCGTAAATTATATTGGTATAGAGGAAAATTAGGAATAGCAAGTATGCTACAGTTGCTCAAATAGAGGGCCTTCAATTGAAAAGTAGGAAGCCAAGGAAAACTTTCATTTTGCACTTGTATCAAATTGTTTGAAAGATGGAGTACTTGAAGCTTTGAATGATTAGCCAATAAACTGAGTGAGAACGGGCCTTTAAAGATATTATCAGAAAGAGATAGATATTCAAGGGATGTAAGATTTGCAATAACAGATGAGAAGTTGCCAGGTAATCTATTGAATGAGAGGTCGAGAACTTTGAGGTTGGTCAAGTTGTTGAGACAATGGGTGATATGACCATCAAAATTATTCCAACTCAGATCCAACTCTACAAGATTCTTCAAGTCACATAATCCTGCATGAGAAGTAGTAAAATGATCAAGTTTTAAGTTATTGGATCATGTCAGTTAATAAATGACATTTAAATTAGATCATACCACCAGTAAGAGAGCCGCTTATTCCATTATTACTTAGATCCAAGAATTTCAAGCTTTTCAAATTTGCTAATCCTGTGCCAAGAAAAAAGAAATAGAATTTAAAAAGTAAACAAAAAATTAAATTGAAAGATATAGAAAAATTGGATGCCTGAAAGAAGTGATTTAATTAAAACAAATAGGTTGAGCAGGATGATTTACATAAAACTTTAGAAGTCATTTATAACTGTAGGGGTAGCTTCAATTAGTAGAAGGACAACTAATTAAAAATTTTAATGTTACGTACCTTGGGTTAACTGAGAGTCGTTTGCAATTATATAATTTTCACTTAGATCCAACGTTTCCAACTTTGTCAAATTTCCTAAACCTGCAAAAAAATGAAATATGGAAAATTACAAGAAGATAGGATTAATTGGATGTCCTCAAAGAAAAGTCATTTATAACTGTAAGGGTAGCTTCAATTAGTGGAAAGACAACTGATAAAGAATTTTAATGTTGCCTACCTTGGATTAACAGAGAGTCGTTTGCAACTATATAATTCCAACTTAGATCCAACCTTTCCAAATTTCTCAAATTTCCTAAACCTGCAAAAAAAATGAAATATGAAAAATTACAGGAAGACTAGCATTAATTGGATATCCTCAAAGAAATAATACCTAAGCAAGGTATAATTTTAGATACTATACCTTGGTTAGGTCTGAAAACTTCAACCATTTGATTGTCATGAAGGATCAAAGTCTTTAGTGAAGTTAGTGAAGCCAAATACGGTAAAACACTGTCATTAAAATAATTATAACCAAGATTTAAGATCTCCAGCTTCTTCAAACTCCCAAAACCAACAGAGCCTGGAACGGAGACAATTGCAATTTTAATAAATAGCAGAAATTATCGACAACAAAAAATTGTAAAGCAAAAAGTAAATTTTTAATATTTATCAAATATACTGAGTCACTTGGACATTAATCCTTCTACTCGAAAGGCAAAAATTATATACCTTTATTACCGTATAAACAACCATCGAACCAATTGTAAGATAAGTCTAAGTTTTGCAATTCTTCCAAAGGAGAAAACAAGGACACATTTAGAAATGACAATTCATCATAGAGAGTTTCTAATGTCCATTGCCTTGTTTCATTGAGTGAGAGTTCCATCACACGTCGAGTGGTGGCATTGCACTTAACTTGCTCCCAACGACAACAGTTAGGAGATGTTCCATCATCAATCCATGAAGCTAGAATATCATCAACATCCCCATTACTCACTGATTTAAAGAAGGCTTTGATTTCTAGCAAAGCAAATCTCTCTTTTTCTAAACAACTTTGGTATCCATGCATTTGGATCAATAACATTATTAAAATCAACGAAACTGAAAACTTCATAAAGATAGTTTCCATTGGAACACAACCTCTCATTTGCTGTGGTAAACAAACTATTAGTTGCACAATTTAAAGACTTTGGGTATGCAATGAGGAAACATTAAATCTGAAAAAGAAAAAATAATTGTCAAGTCTAAATTATGACCGAGTATAGTTTCTACAAAAATATGTTACATCAATTCATTGAAATAGACACACACCTACCAAAAGATGAGGTTGAAATAATTATAAGCTAATTATATATGTAAATATATATCATATGGTTTAGGTGTATTTTTTTTTTGTTTCCAATAAGTTGATGGAGATTACCATGACTAAGACAATTAGTTAGAGTTGACCCAGACTCCAAATCTAAAGCTCCAAATTGCTAAAGTTTTCCGCTTTAAATTTATATTTTATATACACTCACGCTTTAAATATAATATGCATTAATAGTTGCATACATGTGTAGCTATAGATTTATCAAGAGATCATAATCCAGCTTTAAAATTAATCCATCAAAGTGAGTCGTTACCCATGTCATCTTAAACGTTTTTGACTCTTCAGTCTTAGTGTATGGTAAGGGTTAGATAATTCAGCCTCGATGTTTATTGTTATATCTTTTGTGATGTCAATCTCAATTAATCAACGTTGCAGAAAATTCAGCAAGACTTGGTTTCTTTCTTCTTTTTGCTTTATTTTACAACAAAATAAAAAAGAAAAAGAAGACATATGCTTGACTTGGTGATGTTACCCCTCACTCTTAAAATCTTGGTCTATTGCCATAGATTCAATGTCCAATTTGTAAAAGATTAAAGAGGTAATAAGTGAATATTTTTTAAATTATAGGGAGAAGGACAAGATCAACCTGGCCAAAAAAAAAAAGAAAGAAAAAAAAAGAATAACAGAAGAGAGTTCCATCTTCAAAATAACAGGGATATTTTAAAATATATCGCATTTTGTACGATGTAGAAATAAATCATTTTCTTATTAGTGTTGCATACATTCGTAAGTTTGTGTAACATTTTGTGGCCATGGACTTCTCAAGAGACCAAGGACTGAAACTATTAGCTTTCACAATTCCAACAACATGTTTTTAACTAATCAAAATCCATGCTTTAAAATTAATCAACCCGAATGATGCGTTACGCAAGTCATCTTAAACTATTTTGTATTTTTCGGTCTTAGTCCATACTAAGGGTTAGATAATTCATTGTTATATATTTTGTCACGTCAATCTTAATTATCCAATAGAGAAAATTCAACACCACTTTATTTATTTTATTCTTTTATTTTTATTTTTATAAAAGAATAAAAATGAAAAAGAAAAAGATATATGCTTGACTTGGTGATGTTATCCCTTATTCTTTAAAGTCTCGGCCTATTACCACAGATTCAATGTCCATTTCGTAAAAGATTAAAGAGGTAATAAGTGAATAGTATTTAAAGAATATACTAAAAGGTCAATTAGGAATTTTTCTAATTCGACTATAAGGTGACAAAAACATATAATAATTTTTTAATCTTACATTTTACTTTAGTAGAGAAAGATGATATTACCAATCAAAATATTATTTGAATTAAATTATATTGATAGTGGTAATTAGAAAATATATTTACATAGAAACTACATCACTTGACACAATAATTAGATCACCACTTCAAAATTCTAACGATCATTTTCAATTAAGGAAATAAATTTTCCTAGAAGATGTAACCAGTCAAGAAGTTGGCGCATAAAAATATATAATTCTACGAATCATTTTCAATCAAGAAATAAAGTTAATGTATTTGGTCATAAGTGTCTGTCTTTATAAAAACAACAAATTTTTTAGAATCATTTTCGATTGAGAAGATATATTTTCTTAAAAAATATAATTTTTCGGACGTCAACCTATTAAAAATCATATTCCAAGATTAGAATGAACCATTTCTAATCACACATCCTTCATGATATGATATTCTTTGTTTTGAGTAGGAGTTTTGTCACTTATTTTTTGATAGTTTGATAACATTCTAACTAGACTATGAGAGATTTTAACGTTGATCCTTATATCTTGATTTTGTCAATTTTGTTAATACATTAACTTGGTAGTTATTATTTTAGGATTTCACACAAATTTAAAAGCGTAACACAAAATTTCAAAGTTTCAAAAATTATAAAAATGACATATTTTTAACAAAAAATTGGAAAACACAAATCCATAGTAGTGTACTCCTAAGCTTTATGAGTTTTTCCTAAGCCCAAAATGAAGCCTGATGGAAGATAATTCGAGAAGAGGATAAGGTAAATAAGAAGGACAAGATCAATGTACATGGTCAAGGAGGAAAGGAAGTAATAGATGAGCAGGAGAAATGAGCTACAGTTCAGCAGAGTACATCTGGCTGAAGATGAATGGAAGGTCAAGATAAGAACCATTCAGAAGCCTTCACATCACCAACAGGAAAGCTGAAGACTTTGTATACAGACTCTCCAATGAAAAAACAACAGCAAGGCAAGTTGAGGAAGAAGAATAGCTGAAGGAAAGTGTAGTAAAGAAAAGAGAGGGAGGCAATTCTTCTCATTGATTCTAAAACAGGGGAGAGGCAACACTGCACTCTCTTCCTCTAAGAAAAGAGATAGGAGGTTTATTTGGACTTGTTTGTACTTCCTCCTTTGAGTTAGGGACAGAATCTTGTACAAACAGTTTTTAAATATTAAAAATATTTTTGAGTGTATTAGAGTAAAGTTTGGTAAAAGGCTTTTGATTTTATTTAGATAAATACTTTCAAGATGATGTTCTAGATAAACCAATACCTTACTTTTTTAACATGAAAAAGTTTAATTTTTTCTCGAAAAAGGCTATAATATATACTGTTGTTTTTTAAAAACATATTTTAATCTATTTTAAATTAACATTACAAATAGATACTTCATACAAATTATTATTATTATATGATTTAAGAGTTTGACTCCAGTTCGAACACTTAAAAGCACAACAAACAACTCTGCTACAGAAACCAGAGCAAGAGCAAGATAGCATGATGGTTGGTCAACTTAGTTCTTGACAATTTTAATTAAAGTTATTTATACTTTCAGTTATAACAATTCCATCAAATGATCTGGCCTATTGCTTATTTGTTTAGCTACTTTTATTTTTTTTATTTTAATATCTTGGTGCAAAATTTGAAAAGCTGGTAAATTTTGGAAGTGTTGTATCTAAATTTTGATTTCCAGCAAAGCAAATCTCTCTTTTTCAAAACAACTTTCGTATCCATGCATTTGGATCGATAACATTATTAAAATTAACGAAACTGAAAACTTTATAAAGATAGTTTCCATTGGAACACCACCTCTCATTTGCTGTCAATTTGCTTTACTCTTAAATGCATGAAACAAATGAGTGCAGAGGAAGTTGGGGGATTAAAAAATTTTTTCCAGGAAGTTGCAGAGGAAGAAGATCTCTCTGTTTCATGCTCTGTTTTCTGGACTTCTGCAAATGCATGAAACAAATGAGTTGGGCTCCCTATTTATAGCCGATGCAAAGCTGGATTAATATCACGCTTCTCCTCTCTTCATGCCACCTGAAAGCTTCAATAACGAGTGTCAATTTGTAGCAATGACGGCACAAGCAGGACCTGTCCATGGCTCTTTCCTCAGACCCACATCTGTCCCTGAAGCCAGCTGCATCAACGCTCTTCTTGCAGCTATCTTTGAAGGCTCTGGAAATGAGCCACCTCGGTTAACAGTATGTATGTAGGTATGTAGGTATATAATTTCTGCGTCGAAAAACATGTACTATTGCCCACAAAATGCAACTCCTTGGGAGGCACATTCACCGCGTTATGAAAATAACAGTACAGACTCAGTCTACAAATAATAAATAAGAAACCAGCGATTGAAGATGGAAAAATTAATAATGGAAAGAAAGAAAATCCAGAGAGAAGATATCAAAATAAAAAATTAATGGCTTTACTTTTACAATTTGTCATACAAATTACAGTTTAAGGTTTGTGGCATGTTTGCCGGGATTTGGCTAAGAATGTTAAGAGTTTTCCTAGCCTTTTGTTTTAATTTAAATTTCAGGCCTTTCGAATCCATTTTAATTTCAAACATTGTCATGTCATTAATGAAAATGTAATATTGCCCCTAAAAAATAGCTTCATTCTCATAGACACCTTCACATGGGTCGGAAGATAAGTGAAGGTTTTGGAATTCGCTAGCATATTAAAAGGAAAAAAGAATAACACGTACATACGCGAATGCGGAAACACGAATAAATATATGCATCAATGAAACGAAACCATAGCCTACGCCAGTGTGGATTGATACAAAGGATCCCTAATAATGTCATAATAACCATGACATAAGATACTCCAAAACTCCACTCTAAAGCCGCCATGTCAATTGCATATTCACCTTCTTCTGCTTCGCCGGATGATGTTGCCAATGATACTGCCAGTTTGCTGCTGCAACTCTTCTTAATTGTTGGACCGCAAAGATCAGGATTACCCTTATAATTGGTTTCATCAAAGGTCGCAAACTGCCCTGTACTCGGGATTGGCCCGAACAAATTGTTGTATGACACCTTAAAGATGGTTAAAAGGTTTAGCTCCAGCAATTGTATTGGTATTCGACCACTTAATTTGTTCTATGAAAGGTCTCGGCTTTCGGTCATTTTCAAATTGGAAAAACTCTTCGGTATAGATCCTGTTATTTCTTTTCCTAAATTATCCTGTTTTTGACACTTCCTTTCTTGCTGGTTATGATTTGCAAGCACCGATAGAAGTTGGCTCTTCAGCTTGTCATTTATTTTTTGGTTATGATGTTTTCTTTTTTGGAGAAAAGCATAAGAAAGCTACCATTTTTCGGCCTACCTTAAACGAGGAACTCAGAAAGAAGAAGGCGGAGTCTTGGTCAAGAGCTGTTGAGAGAACTTTTAACTTAGCCGATCTCTCTCTCTTTAAATGATGGCTCCTTGGTTACGCTTTTTTCGGACTTTGCATCTTTAATAGTTAATCTCTTTCTGTAGATGCTTGCGAATTAAGACATCAGTTTTCAGAGTTTATAATCTTATAATAAATGGAGTTTTCTCCTGATTATTTCTGTTTTGATCAAATATGGCTTTTTCCATTCGCCTGATTAATTCATTTCCAATTTGATTAAGGGTCTGTTTCCAGTTCAAGGTAAAAAGAGTGTCATCACTGATCAGTAATCAAGTTACAGAGAACGTACTGCACTACACACAGGTAAATTACTTATTGCAAAAGCCAATAGAAACAAGAACAAATACATTCCTCAATGAAATGAAATCATCTTCTGCGCTAATACACATACAATCAGAGGATAAAAATATTCCCAATATGATTATGATATAGGCTGCAACAAAACTCCAATAAAATGTCACTATACTGACTGCAGATTCATCTTCCTCTGCTCCAGTCGGTGGTGATGTGTGCGTATTGCTGCAACTCTGAATTGTTGAACCACCAAGTCCAGGATTACCCTCATAATTGCTTTCATCAAAGTTTTAGATTAAAAATGCTGCCAGATATGGATCCTGATAAGAAATTATGATACAAGTTCGTTGCATGAATTTGTGAAGGTGTCTGATTTTTAATGGGATAGAAATTCAATCCAGTCATATACATAAGAATGTCACCCGTGTAAAATTTTTATCTAGTCTTAGTAGTAAATTCTATGGCTCGATCATTTGACTTTGAAATAGAGAACTTACTGCAGAAAGTTTCCATTGGAAAACAACCTTTCCACGGCTGTCAACCTGTACTCAATAGCATGATATACACTAACTATTAAGAAATTCAAAGAATTGGGTAGTGAGGAAATATATATTCATTTTAAATAAAAAGAATTATATCAAATGTCCAACTTTGACCAGGTTCAGTTCCTACTAAAGTATGTTATCTTATATCAAATTAATACTAGTTCATTGAAACAGAAAACAGAATAGGTTGAAATAATTGAAAGGCAGTATGAACATATTGGTTTCACTTAGGTAATTAATAATTATGCAGAACCTCTGATTTAAAAGAGACAGAAGAAAATAATATTAATTGAAATGGTAATCAGGAACAACCCATTAACCGTGAGGACTAACTTTCTGAAAAGCTACTGGAAGGTAGCTTGGAGAAATCACATGAAGGAAAATGTAAGCTTGAATGTAGTTTTAGAACCAAACTGAAATCGAACAAATACATTACCCCTGTGAAAAATAGAATAGGATACATATACTACTGAAAAACAGGTTATACATGCATATAGCCTAGCGATATCACTGACATAATACATATTTCCAAACCCAATAAAAACAGGATAAGAAGTTTATAGGTAAGTGGTGACACCTCGCGCATACCCGAGAGGGGGATCCCCTGCGCAGGACGACGCGCATTAATCGTTTTCCAGATCCAATCCCAAAATTCTACTTTTTATCAGAGACTTCAATACACGCTTTGAATAATTGAGTTTGTTAAAGAGACTACAATGTCGATAGTCAAAAGTGTCTTTGAAGACAGTTTCTCGTGGCGTATAAGCATTAATTTCTAATACTTTTCAAAAAGTGATATATTAAAAAAAGATCAACCTATTAGATGAAAGATAACAAGTGTGAACTTGCCTTGGCATGTTACATGCTTTTTAATATACATATATGTACGGACAGTTTCAAACACAAAATTTTATATTAAATATAAATTGTTAGATTTAAATAAATCTAACAAGTAAGATTGTATCTAATCATATATTTAATGCATAATTAATATATTTATAATTAATGTATTGTCATATGCAATATAAACAATTGGATGTTCCTAAATGCAATATAAACAGTTGGATATTCCTAAATCTATCGGTCTATATTTTGATATAATATTTTGTGTAAAAAAAAAAAGGACTATTAATCCTGATTAATATATATATATATTTTATAATAACTTATTTGGGAGCGTCGGCGTATAAAATAAACAAGTTAAATTTTTTAATCAAAGTGAATTTTTTAAAATAAATAATATTTATGCAATAATAATATGTATGTAATAAAATAAATAGTCAAAAGTTTTTTTTAAAAAAAAGGAATAAACAAAAGCAGTGCATGAATTTACGGTAAACAATCACAAAGATTATCGGGCATCAGCAAATATTACTATGTACTTGATTATTTATTTAGTTATTAAGTCTCAAAGACTGTCGGAAATGTCTTGTTAATATAACTTTAAAAATTAATTAAGAATATAGTTTACAGAAAACAAATGTCTCAATATATCCAAGAATTTCAGAAAGTCATCATACAATGCATCTGGAAACATTGAATAACTGTAAATAGTAATGTATGTAAATTATTTTATTAACATATAAGTAATCAAAGTGAAATTAGTACATACAGCAATGATATTGAGATTTTTTAACAGAGTAAAATCCATAAAGCAGTGTCATTGTCTACCAGGGTTAATTGACTTCTGTAATTAGTACATACAGCTGCAGTAAACTTTGTTCTAAGTAATTAAAGAACAAAATATATATTTATATAGAACAAATATCACAATCCAAGTATTTTTTATTAAGCAGGTGCACTGATATATATTGTCTACCAAACTTGACTTCTTTAATTTGTGTTCCGTTGGCATTTTTCATGTTTCCAAGAATCTTTAGCCGTGGGATTATGTTTAACATTAACTTTTATTTAACATTAGAAATAAAATTAAAAAAAATTAAAAATATTAAATTTATCATTGATCTATAATTTAATATTTTTAGTGCCCGTTCTCTTTTCTTTTTATTTATTGAATGTAAGATATAATCAAAAGTTTTTAATAATATACATTTAAATAAAAATGAATTAACAATTTTAATTTAATATTTTAATTAGTGTTAATGAAGACTTTCAAACGAATCCTACGTACATAAATTCAATATTTGGCAGGATCCTGCTGACAGCTGGTCCTATTGGGAGCCTGCCTGTTGTTTTATGTGCAGGTTATCTGCCTAATTTTTCAGGAGCTATAGCACTGAGGTGGACAGTGGCACACATGGGCGTCCCTCCTGTTGAGAAAAGAAAACAAATTGGACACCTTTTAATAGTTAAATAACTCACTTGTATATGAGAAGAAAAATACAAAAGTTATACACTCAAATATATACATACACTTGCACACTAACTTGCTACACACATACACACATTAGTGTTTCTCATGCATGGCTCACCCACAAAACAGAACACAATCTCTATATTTATACTAGTCTATGTCGGTGATAAAGTCGGTTAACTTAGCTTCCTGTTTTCTGGAATTTTCTATAACATGCTTTGAAGAGTGATGCCGATTGTATGTTGTAGAAGCTTCTAGATTCAGCTTGAACAAAGAAATTAAGAAGAAGCAGGAGGCTGATCAACGTTGATGAATCCAGAATTTTCTGGATTGTCGGCGATGATTCTTCAATTCTCCCCCTCAGCGTCAACTTTCAATTAACTTCTTCTCTTTTAATCATTCCCAGCTGTGTACGAAACTCCTCGACCTTGGAAGCATTTAGGCCTTTGGTCAACATGTCCGCTACTTGCTCTTCTGTACTTATATACTTCATTTTTATCTTCCATTGCATTTCTCCATTCTTTATGCTGAACTGTTTCTTTGAATGTCTCTGGTTCTTTAACACTTATGTCTTCTTCTAAAACCGCATTAGCATATTTGGGATTTGGTTTTCGTTGGCGAGTTGATCTCCTCACTGATGGTTGTGGACTTGTTTCTTCCTCCACGTCTTCGAGTTGACTTGGCCTTTCTTCTTCTGATATTTTTTGATATACCCCTGATTGCCAAGGACTTTGTACTTCTCTTGTTGGCTATATTTCTTCTTCTTCACTACTCTGCTCTTGTGTTGTTTTTGGACTTTGCCGTACTTCACATTCTTGCTCTCCCACCTGCTGTTTGACTTTCTCTTCAATCTCTTTCGAGTCAGGTAATTCTTCTTTTTGTGGTGTCCACCATGAAGAAGCTTCATCAAACACCACATTCCTCGATGTGTAGCAGCGACCAGTAGTTGGATCACAACACCTCCACCCTTTTCTTTGACTATCATATCCAACAAATATACACCTGATCGCCTTTTTGTCAAATTTGCTCCTCAAGTGATCAGGTACAAACACGTAACAAACGCAGCCAAAAACTCGAAAATGGCTAACTGTGGGTTTTACTTTCCACAGTTTCTCAAATAGTGAAGTGAATCTTAACCTTGCTTGAGGAAGCCTATTTATCACGTGTGCAGCTGTTCTCATACACTCAGCCCAAAACTTTCCTAGAACATTTTTAGCATGCAACATGCTTCGACATATCTCTGCAAGATGTCGATTCTTTCTTTCTGCTACGCCATTCTGCTGTGGAGTGCTTGGGCATGTTAATTGATGACGAATTTGACATCTTTGCAGATATTGAGAGAATTCATTTAATGTGTACTCTCCCCCATTATCTGTGCGTAAGCATTGAATTTTTCTTCCAAGTTCGCCTTCAACTTTTTCTTTGAACTCCTTAAATTTTGTGAATGTCTCAATTTTTCTTTCACAAAGAATGTCCATACGTACCTTGAGAAGTCATCAATGAATGTCACCATGTAACGGTGCCCACTAATTGATGGTTGTTTAACTGGCCCAAACACATCTGAGTGTATAAGTTGTAATGGTTTTTCAGCCCTGAACCTTGACTCTTTATATGGAAGTTGATGAGCTTTTCCATACTGACAACCTGCACATACCGTATCTTCTCGAATATCAAGTTGCGGGAGACCTTTGAGCATTGTTTTTCTCATCATCACCTTTAACTTTTTGTAGCCAACATGTCCTAGTCGTGCATGCCATAAATCTGTTGTCTCATTCTTTCGAGTCTTTTCTACGTAAGCAGATTCTGCTGACATTACGTAGACAGACTCTAGTCTTCGTCCTTCTATAGTTGGTGTTCCAGAAATTTTAATATTCCGATATACTTTGACATCATTTGGACTGAATAAGACATAATTACCTGATGATGTCAGCTGAGCCACTGATAGAAGATTTTTCTTCATTCCTGGAACATGATAGACGTCTTGTAGTTGCACCTAACTAGGACTAAAGCGAGGTTGGATCATTGTCTTACCAATATTGGCTATTGGTAGTCTTGAGTTATTTGCTGTGACCACTACACGACCTCCCTTATATTCTGTAGCATTTTGCAGCTTCTCTTTATTGCCAGTCATATGATTTGAACATCCTGAATCGACGATCCAATCATTTTCATAATCAATTCGCTCGGGGATAACTGCTGCAAGTACTGATTCTTCTTGCCGTTCCATTATTGCACACGATGCTTCAACATCCCATTCTTCTTCACTATTATTCTCTTCTAGGTAGTTAGAGCTTACCGTGTTACCTTCTATGGGTTTTTTTCTAAAGCGACATTCTCTTGCGTAATGGCCTTGCTTACCACAAACAAAGCAATGGCCTTTGCTTTGTCGATAACCTTGAATTTGCTGGCTTTTTCTTCTACGATTTTGTTGTGCTCCCTCTGATTGAAAATCTCCTTCTTGTTGTCTTTTCGATCTATCATCTTTTAATCCTTTGTTATTTTGCTGCTGAGGTCGTCATTTTCTTTTATTAATGAAAAGTACTTGATCCTTAGTTTTCAGTGAAACCCCCGCCATTTGTTTAGCCAACTCTTCTTGATCGGCTAGTAAATTTTCTAGATCGACTAGAGAAGGTTGGATCTGCCAGCCTTGTACCGCAGCAATAAAGCTTCTATACTCGGGTTTTAACCCGTGTATAATTATTCTTCGCATTCTAGATTCTGAAATTTTACTCGTATGATCTAGTTCAGAAATTTCTTGACAAATAGACTTTACCTTGTTGAAGTATTGACTTATTGTTTTCTCCCCTTGAGCAATTGACAGTAGCTCATTTTCTAGAAGCTGCAATCTCGTATCATTCTTCTTTGAGAAAAGTGCTGCAAAGGTGTTCCACGCTTTCTTTGGTGTATCTGCATCTCTTATATGCTCCAGTATGTCTTCTTCCACTGTGGTCTTGATTGCGAACATTGCCTTTCCCGCTTTCACTTTCCACTTCTTCAAAGCGGTAGAATCTTGTGGTGGTGTTATCTCACTACCACCCACGATTTCCCACAAGTCTTGACCTTGGAGATATGATTCCATACATGTCGACCACATATTATAATTTTGATTATTGAGCTTCTTAATTCCACCGACCACCTGAAGGTCACCCATCGTGGCTTGGCACACCTCTTCGCTGCAACAAGCACGCTTGAATTAAACTCAAGCTTCACAGTTCCAAACTGTGCACGACGTCAAGAAGCTCCTCTAGTACTCGACAACTTGGCTCTGATACCAAATTGTTGAGAAAAGAAAACAAATTGGACACCTTTTAATAGTTAAATAACTCACTTGTATATGAGAAGAAAAATACAAAAGTTATACACTCAAATATATACACACACTTGCACACTAACTTGCTACAAACATACACACATTAGTGTTTCTCATGCATGGCTCACTCACAAAACAGAACACAATCTCTATATTTATACTAGTCTATGTCAGTGATAAAGTCGGTTAACTTAGCTTCCTGTTTTTTGGAATTTTCTATAACATACTTTGAAGAGTGATGCCGGTTGTATGTTGTAGAAGCTTCTAGATTCAGCTTGAACAAAGAAATTAAGAAGAAGCAGGAGGCTGATCAACGTTGATGAATCCAGAATTTTCTGGATTGTCGGCGATGATTCTTCACCTCCTCCCTTGGTACATAAGGTCAAGCATTGGACGGTAAATAATTTGAAGTAAGTATATACACTTCTAGCCATGATAGAGAATCGAGGACACTTCTCTAACCCTCATTTATATGTCATAGCATGTTACCATATATACCATACGCATCACTGTATATGGTTGCATTCTTTGACATACGCCATAATATATGATTGCATGGATATTTTCACATGCGCCGTGGTATATGGCTGTATGAGTATTTTCATACATGCTACAGTATATAATCATGTGGACATCATCAATAAATGGCGAATACTTTGACAATACATAGCGGAGAACCTAGATCAATATAAGTTTCACCTAACTGTTCAAATGGCGAATATTCTAACGATATATAATAGGGAGCTCAGCTCAAGGTGGGTCTTATCTAATCACTTAAATAACGAATAATTTGTCGATACATAACGAGAAATCCAGCTCAATGTGGGTCTTACCTAACCGCATATGAGTACGACTTGTATCTTATCCCACAATGAAGTGAGCGCAAGGTGAGTCACTACGTAATGTGTTGACTTGGACTCTCGTAGGCTAATTTTCCGTCAGGTGTCTAGTAAAAAAGAAATTATAAAAAGGGCATAATTATTTTATAGAATAATTTGATTTTATAGCATATGTCAATAGAATAAAAGAAAAATTAAAAAGATGATTTTACTAGCAAATAAGCTAGACTAAGTGTATATGTATGTACATATTTGTTGGAAAATTAGGCTCAATAAATTTTCTAATAGATGGTAACAAATGTAACAACATAATACGGACTAAAATATTAAAATTAACTAAAATATGTCCTAATTTATTACTTTATCAAAATTTAGGGATTAACATATTATTATTTTTATTATTTTTAATAGAATAAGGGTAAAATAGTTATTTTACTTTTATTTGAGCGTGGAGTGATGAATTTCATAAAAATTAGTTTATATCTCATATATGTCAATAAATATAGGAGTATAGTAAAAAATAACCCAATTTTAAATAATATTAGAATAACAAATATATATAAATACATTAAAACACTAGAATTTAAAGAAGCGGTAAAAATTGATACCTACATCCTTGAACACTCGAGTGACTTCATCAATACCAGAGTGAAAGAAATTATAGAATTTAGGTATAATATATAAATATTTACAAATTTTGTAAGACTAATGTGTAATATTTTATAAAATTCCGAAAAAAATGACCTAAAATAAAACAATTCAATCAATTAAATATTATATAAAAATCCAAAGGCATCTACGCAATGAACTATGTATATAATTATTTATTTGGTTATTGAATATAAATATAATATTAAATAATTTCATGCTTCCAAGACACCTTCATGATCTGCCGGTTCCTAAAACTGATTTGAGAAAAATTGACAAATACCCTTGATATTTGGAGTAATGGACAGATACATCCTCATATTTAAAAAAAAAAATAAACAAATATTCAGGACCATAATACATATTTCCAAACCCAGTAAAAATATAAATCTATAAATGTATCAATAAAATAAAACCATATTCTGCGCCAATATGAATTTATCCGAAGGATGGCAAATAATCCCAACATCAGTGTGACATAAGATGCAGCAAAACTCCAATAGAATGATACCATATCAACTGCAGATTCATCTTCTTCTGCTCTGTTACCAAATTCTGTTGTGGGCGAATCCAGTACATCGGTGCAGTTCTTGTCAATTGTTGGACCACAAAGACCTGGATTACCTCTATAATTACTCTCATCAAAGTTTGCAAATTGTCCTGCATTAGGAGTTGGCCCTGACAAGTTGTTGTATGACAGGTTGAAGTTTGATAAGAAATGCAGTTCAGTCAGTTGGGAAGGAATTTGGCCACTGAGTTTGTTGTGGGAGAGGTCTAGGCTCTCTATCATGCTCAGATTGGAAAATCCACGCGGTATAGCACCTGATAAGAAGTTATGAGAGAAATTCAATGCACGGAGTTCTTGAAGGTTTCCAATCTCTGGTGGGATGTCTCCAGTAAATTCATTGCACGACAAGTCCAAGCCAGTCATACTACTTAAAATTGTGCCTCGGTAAGCTTCATATCTATACTTCGTCATAAATGGTATTTCTTGTTGACCTGATGGCCTATATTCTACTTCCGAGTTGGCTAATTGAAGAGTAGCATTAGAGTAAAAACTATCATAGTCATGTCCACCGTAAAATTCCCAAAAATTGAACTGGCTATAATCACTTTTTTGCATCGGTGTCGTCCACAGCCTTATGTTAGTGAAGCATCCAGGTATCGAGCCATTTAACTTGTTATCAGAAATATCCATGATACTCAGCTCTCTCAATTGACACAATTGCTTAGGAAGATGACCTTCAAGATTGTTTCCTCTCAGAAGAAGAATACGCAGGGATGAAGACTCGTTTATCCAATGAGGAATACTTCCAGAAAAGTTATTGTAGCGTAGATCGAGAGTAATTAATTGAGAGCTTTTGAGCAATGCGGACGGAATTTTTCCATTGAACTGATTATTGTGTAGGTAAAGGTGGTGTGCTGATGAAAGATTAAAGGATGATGTCATGGATCCAAGCAACCTGTTTTTAGAGACGTCCAGCATTCGAAGATCTCTACATTTATTCAACTGAACAGGAATATTACCTTCCAAAAAATTGTTTGACATTAAAAGATTATTGAGACCCGACAAGTTCCCAATCCAATCAGGAATATGGCCAGACAACATGTTGTTGGATATGTCTAAGAAGTATAACAACTTGGCTTCTGACAACCCATCTTCAATCTTTCCGCTGAAGTTATTGTTGTCTAAAAGCAACCACTCCAAATTAGTCAAGTTCATATATTTCGGAAAAATTGTTCCTTGAAGCTTGTTATTTGATAGGCTCAAGAGAGACAGTGAAAAACAACCAGTTAGAAATTGTGTGGGTAATTCTCCCGAAAATTTATTACCCGACAAATCCAGTAAATCAAGCGTTTTCATCTCACCCATTGAAGAAGGAATATTGCCCTCAAAACTATTTTCTGACATGTTCATAGAGAACAATTTTGGAAGTATCTTACCGATGTTACTAGGGAGCTCACCACTGAATTTATTGTTGGAGATATCCAAATGAAGCAGATTCTGTTTGGATTTTGGCAATTGAGGAATTCTTGACAGCGAATTATTCTTCAAATACAAAATTTCTAATTTTGTATTATTCTCCAACAACCAGGCGGGAAAGTTTCCTACCAACTTGTTATGAGAGAGGTCAATGAGTCTTAAATTATATTGGTATAGAAGAAAGTTAGGAATAGCAAGTATGCTACAATTGCTCAAATAGAGGGCCTTCAATTGAAAGGTAGGAAGCCAAGGAAAACTTTCATTTTGCACTTATATCAAATTGTTTGAAAGATGGAGTACTTGAAGCTTTGAATGGTTAGCCAATAAACTGAGTGAGAACGAGCCTTCAAAGATATTATCAGAAAGAGATAAATATTCAAGGGATGTAAGATTTGCAATAACAGATGAGAAGTTGCCAGGTAATCTATTGAATGAGAGGTCGAGAACTTTGAGGTTGGTCAAGTTGTTGAGACAATGGGTGATATGACCATCAAAATTATTCCAACTCAGATCCAACTCTACAAGATTCTTCAAGTCACATAATCCTGCATGAGAAGTAGTAAAATGATCAAGTTTTAAGTTATTGGATCATGTCAGTTAATAAATGACATTTAAATTAGATCATACCACCAGTAAGAGAGCCGCTTATTCCATTATCACTTAGATCCAAGAATTTCAAGCTTTTCAAATTTGCTAATCCTGTGCCAAGAAAAAAGAAATAGAATTTAAAAAGTAAACAAAAAATTAAATTGAAAGATATAGAAAAACTGGATGCCTGAAAGAAGTGATTTAATTAAAACAAACAGGTTGAGCAGGATGATTTACATAAAACTTTAGAAGTCATTTATAACTGTAGGGGTAGCTTCAATTAGTAGGACAACTAATTAAAAATTTTAATGTTACGTACCTTGGATTAACAGAGAGTCGTTTGCAATTATATGATTCCAACTTAGATCCAACATTTCCAACTTTGTCAAATTTCCTAAACCTGCAAAAAAATGAAATATGAAAAATTACAAGAAGACTAGTATTAATTGGATGTCCTCAAAGAAATAAATTGTATATAATATCTAAAATTATACCTTGGTTAGGTCTGAAAACTTCCTCCAAGAGATTATCTTGAAGGATCAAAGTCTTTAGTGAAGTCATAGAAGTCAAATGTGGCAAAATACTGTCATTTAACCTGTTATAACTAAGATTTAAGATCTCCAGCTTCTTCAAACTCCCAAAACCGTTAGAACCTGAAACGAGACACTTGCAATCTTAATAAATTTCAGAAATTATCGACAGCAGAAAATTGCAAAGCAAAACATTTTCTTTTTCCAATATTTATAAGATATGCTCTCAAAAGACATAATATTTTTAATATTTAAGTTAGATCATACCACCAGTAAGAGAGCCGCTTATCCAATTGTCACTTAGATCCAAGAATTTCAAGCTTTTCAAATTTGCTAATCCTGTGCCAAGAAAAAAGAAATATAATTTAAAAAGTAAACAAAATATTAGTTTGACAGATATAAAACAATTGGATGCATGAAAGAAGTGATTTAATTCAAACAAACAGGTGGAGGAGGATTGTATTTTTACTGCAGGATGATTTACATAAAACTTTAGAAGTCATTTATAACTGTAATTATATAATTTCCACTTAGATCCAACGTTTCCAACTTTGTCAAATTTCTCAAACCTGCAAAAAAATGAAATATGAAAAATTACAAGAAGATAGGATTAATTGGATGTCCTCAAAGAAAAGTCATTTATAACTGTAAGGGTAGCTTCAATTAGTGAAAAGACAACTGATAAAGAATTTTAATGTTGCCTACCTTGGATTAACAGAGAGTCGTTTGCAACTATATGATTCCAACTTAGATCCAACCTTTCCAAATTTCTCAAATTTCCTAAACCTGCAAGAAAAAAAAATGAAATAAGAAAAATTACAGGAAGACTAGGATTAATTGGATATAATTTATCATTTGAAATAATACCTAAGCAAGGTATAATTTTAGATACTATACCTCGGTTAGGTCTGAAAACTTCAACCATTTGATTGTTATAAAGGATCAAAGTCTTTAGTGAAGTTAGTGAAGCTAAATACGGTAAAATACTGTCATTAAAGGCATTAGCACCAAGATTTAAGATCTCCAGCTTCTTCAAACTCCCAAAACTATCAGAGCCTGCAACGGAGACAATTGCAATCTTAATAAATAGCAGAAATTATCGACAACAAAAAATTGCAAAGCAAAAAGTAATTTTTTAATATTTATCAAATATACTGAGTCACTTGGACGTTAATCCTTCTACTCGAAAGGCAAAAATTATATACCTTTATTACCGTATAAACAACCATCGAACCAATTGTCAGATAAGTCTAAGTTTTGCAATTCTTCCAAAGGAGAAAACAAGGACACATTTAGAAATGACAATTCATCATAGAGAGTTTCTAATGTCCATTGCCTTGTTTCATTGAGTGAGAGTTCCATCACACGTCGAGTGGTGGCATTGCACTTAACTTGCTCCCAACTACAACAGTCAGGAGATGTTCCATCATCAATCCATGAAGCTAGAATATCATCAACATCCCCATAACTCACTGATTTAAAGAAGGCTTTGATTTCCAGTAAAGCAAATCTCTCTTTTTCTAAACAACTTTGGTATCCATGCATTTGCATCCATAACATTATTAAAATCAATGAAACTGAAAACTTCATAAAGATAGTTTCCATTGGAACACAACCTCTCATTTGCTGTCAATCTGCTTCACTCTTAAATGTCACCTAGCTATGTGGTAAACAAACTATTAGTTGCACAATTTAAAGACTTTGGGTATGTAGTGAGGAAACATTAATTCTGAAAAAGAAAAAATAATTGTCAAGTCTAAATTATGACCGAGTATAGTTTCTACAAAAATATGTTACATCAATTCATTGAAATAGACACACACCTACCAAAAGATGAGGTTGAAATAATTATAAGCTAATTATATATGTAAATATATATCATATGGTTTAGGTGTTTTTTTTGTTTCCAATAAGTTGATGGAGATTACCATGAATAAGACAATTAGTTAGAGTTGACCCAGATTCCAAATTTAAAGCTCCAAATTGCTAAAGTTTTCCGCTTTAAATTTATATTTTATATACACACACGCTTTAAATATAATATGCATTTTTTCTTTATAATATATTTTATAAATTTCTATTTAATTTTTTAATATACAAAATAATTATTATTTAAATTTTATGAATATTTTTGACAAAAATATTATTAGTCTAATGCTACAAAAAATTTAAGTTCACAAATTTATTATTATTATGAAATAATTATTATATTATCTTGTTTTAAATTTGTATACAATTTTTTTTTTACAAAAATGTTATTAGTTTACAAAATCATTATTATTATAAACATATATATTTTTTAATTTTGATTAATAATTTGAGTTTACAAATTTATATTTATTTTTTATTTTTACAAAATAATTGTTATTGTAATTTTTATGCAATTTGTTTTAGAAAATCATTACCAGTTTAATATTAGAAATATATATGTCTTTGTAATTTTTATAAATTTATTTGGTTAATTAATTAGAATATAAATTTTATTTTTCTAATTTATATAAAATAATTATGATTTTACTCTTACAAAATAATTAAAAAAAACAGTTTAATACAAAATTAACAAATATTAATTTCTTTGTCCAAAATTTTAAAAAAAAATCACAAAAGAAAAATGACTACAAATTTATAATATTCATTTAAATATAGGGTTGTTTGCATTTAACATAAATATAATATTTTAAGATACTATATATAATTTTGGTAGAGTGCAATGGTTTGAACATCTTTGTCTCTTTTATTTTTCCGAGTTGAGCTAGGTGTGCAATTGAAAATTCGTTCAATTTTAACAGAAAATATCAATTTCCCTATCTTTTCAGTAAAATTTAAAAAAATCTAAATTTCAAATTTAAAGCTACGAGCGATTAAAGTTTCTATACTTTCTTACTTTAATTTTTACTTATAATAAATAAAAAAAAATTGGTTATACTCGATGATTTATACACTTCTCTGTGAGGTGCAAAGGGATGATCACACCTAAAGAAAAAGTTTGCTTTAATCAACTTTTAGTTTGCTGTAACGATTTTATTTTATAAACGAAGGTAATATTGCAAGTTGATTTTAAATTTTAAATCCAAAATGTCTATATTATTACCATTTCAATTCTACCGTACATCATTTTTATGCAGAATTAAATCTTAATTTTTCTCATTAATAGTTGCATACATGTGTAGTTATAGATTTATCAAGAGATCATAATCCAGCTTTAAAATTAATCCATCAAAGTGAGTCGTTGCCCATGTCATCTTAAACATTTTTTACTCTTCAATCTTAGTATATGGTAAGGGTTAGATAATTCAGCCTCTATGTTTATTGTTATATCTTTTGTCATGTCAATATCAATTAATCAACGGTGCAGAAAATTCAGCAAGACTTGGTTTCTTTCTTCTTTTTGCTTTATTTTACAACAAAATAAAAAAGAAAAAGAAAACGTATGCTTGACTTGGTGATGTTACCCCTCACTGTTAAAATCTTGGTCTATTGCCACAGATTCAATGTCCAATTCGTAAAAGATTAAAGAGATAATAAGTGAATATTTTTAAAATTACAGGGAGAAGGACAAGATTGGCCTGGCCAAAAAAAAAAAGAGAAAGAAAAAAAAAAGAGTAACAGAAGAGAGTCCCACCTTCAAAATAACAGGGATATTTTAAAATATACCGCATTTTGTATGATGTAGAAATAAATCCTTTTCTCATTAGTGTTGCATATATTCGTAAGTTTGTGTAACATTTTGTGGCCATGGACTTCTCAAGAGACCAAAGACTAAAACTATTAGCTTTCACAATTCCAACAACATGTTTTTAACTAATCAAAATCCATGCTTTAAAATGAATCAACCCAAATGATGCGTTATGCAAGTCATCTTAAACCATTTTGTACTCTTCGGTCTTAATTTATACTAAGGGTTAGACAATTCAACCTAGACATATAAATTTTTCTACATGATGGATTTATTGTTATATGTTTTGTCACGTCAATCTTAATTATTCAATAGAGAAAATTGAACACTACTTTATTTCTATTATTTTTTATTTTTATAAAAGAATAAAAATGAAAAAGAAAAAGATATATGCTTGACTTGGTGATGTTACCCCTTATTCTTTAAAGTCTTGGCCTATTGCCACATATTCAATGTCCATTTCGTAAAAGATTAAAGAGGTAATAAGTGAATAGTGTTTAAAGAATATACTAAAAGGTCAATTAGGAATTTTTCTAATTCGACTATACGGTAACAAAAGCACATAATAATTTTTTAATCTTACATTTTACTTTAGTAGAAAAAGATGATATTACCAATCAAAATATTATTTGAATTAAATTATATTGATAGTGGTAGTTAGAAAATATATTTACATAGAAACTAAATCTGGTCAGAACACTTGACACAATAATTAGATCACCACTTCAAAATTCTAACGATCATTTTCAATTAAGGAAATATATTTTTCCTAGAAGATGTAACCAGTCAAGAAGTTGGCATATAAAAATATATAATTCTACGAATCATTTTCAATCAAGAAATAAAGTTAATGTATCTGGTATAAGTCTTTGTCTTTATAAAAACAACAAATTTTTAAAATCATTTTCGATTGAGAAGATATATTTTCTTAAAAAATATAATTTTTCGGACGTCGACCTATTAAAAATCATATTCCAAGATTAGAACGAATCATTTCTAATCACACATCCTTCATGATATGATATTCTTTGTTTTGAGTAAGAGTTTTGTCACTTATTTTTTGATAGTTTGATAATATTCTAACTAGACTATGAGAGATTTTTACGTTGATCCTTACATCTTGATTTTGTCAATTTTATTAATACATTAACTTGGCAGTTATTATTTTAGGATTTCACACAAATTTAAAAGCGTAACACAAAATTTCAAATATTATAAAAATTACATATTTTTAACAAAAAAAATTGGAAAACACAAATCCATAGTAGTGAACTCCTAAGCTTTATGAGGTGGATACAAATGATAATATTTGTTTGGTTTGAGTTTTTCCTAAGCCCAAAATGAAGCCCAATTGAAGATAATTCGAGAAGAGGATAAGGTAAATAAGGACAAGATCAATGTACATGGTCAAGGAGAGACGGAAGTAATAGATGAGCAGGAAAGATGAGCTACAGTTCAGCAGAGTACATCTGGCTGAAGATGAATGGAAGGTCAAGATAAGAACCATTCAGAAGCCTCCACGGCACCAACAGAAAGGCTGAAGACTTTGTATACAGACTCTCCAGTGAAAAAACAACAGCAAGGCAAGTTGAGGAAGAAGAATAGCTGAAGGAAAGTGTAGTAAAGAAAAGAGAGGGAGGCAATTCTTCTCATTGATTCTAAAACAGGGAAGAGGCAACACTGCACTCTCTTCCTCTAAGAAAAGAGATAGAAGGTTTATTTGGACTTGTTTGTACTTCCTCCTTTGAGTTAGGGACAAAATCTTGTACAAACAGTTTTTAAATATTAAAAATATTTTTGAGTGTATTAGAGTAAAGTTTTGTAAGAGGCTTTTATTTTTATTTAGATAAACACTTTCAAGATCATGTTCTACATAAACCAATTCCTTTTTTAACATGAAAAAAGTTTAATTTTTTCTCAAAAAGGGCTATAATATATACTGTTGTATTTTAAAAACATATTTTAATCTATTTTAAATTAAAATTGCAAATAGATACTCTATACAGATTATTATTATTATATGATTTAAGAGTTTGACTCCAGTTTGAACACTTAAAAGCACAACAACAACTCTGCTACAGAAACCAGAGCAAGAGCAAGATAGCATGATGGTTGGTCAAAATTTGAAAAGCTGGTAAATTTTGGAAGTGTTGTATCTAAATTTTGATTTCCAGCAAAGCAAATCTCTCTTTTTCAAAACAACTTTCGTATCCATGCATTTGGATCGATAACATTATTAAAATTAACGAAACTGAAAACTTCATAGAGATAGTTTCCATTGGAACACCACCTCTCATTTGCTGTCAATTTGCTTCACTCTTAAATGTCACCTAGCTATGTGGTAAACAAAAAATTATTAGTCTAATGCTACAAAAAATTTAAGTTCACAAATTTATTATTTAATTTTTTATTATTATCAAATAATTATTATATTATCTTGTTTAAATTTTTATACAAAATTGTTGTTAGTTTACAAAATTGTTATTATTATAAACATATATTTTTTTAATTTTGATTACCAATTTGAGTTTACAAATTTATATTTATTTTTACAAAATAATTGTTATTCTAATTTTTATGCAATTTCTTTTATAAAATCATTACCAGTTTAATGTTAGAAATGTATGTCTTTGTAATTTTTATAAATTGATTTGGTTAATTAATTAGAATATAAATTTTATTTTTCTAATTTATATAAAACAATTATGATTTTACTCTTACAAAATAATTAAAAAAATCTGTTGAATACAAAATTAACAAATATTAATTTCTTTGTCCAATTTTTTTTAAAAATATACAAAAGAAAAATGACTACAAATTTATACTATTTATTTAAATATAGGGTTGTTTGCATTTAGCATAAATATATTATTTTCAGATACTATATATACTAATATTAGAAAATATATTAATATTACTTAGTTTGATCTATTGGTTGGAATTCTTACACTTTTGTAGAGTGCAATGGTTTGAACATCTTTATCTCTTTTATTTTTTCGAGTTGAGCTAGGTGTGCAATTGAACATTCGTTCAATTTTAACAGAAAATATCAATTTCCCTATCTTTTCGGTAAAAATTAAAAAGAAAAAGAAATTTAGAGGTTGACCTAAAATTTAAATTTAAAGCTACGAATTAAAGTTTCTACACTTTATTACTTGAACTTTCACTTGCATAATAATAAAAAATAATAATAATTCGGTTGTACTCGATGATTTATACACTCCTCCGTCAGATGCAAAAGGATGATCACACCTAAAGAAAAAGTTTGCTTTAATCAACTTTTATTTTACTGTGAAGATTTATTTCATAAAATAAGGTGATATTGCAAGTTGATTTTAAATTTTAAATCCTAAATGTCTATATTATTACCATTTCAATTCTATTGTACATCATTTTCTATGCAGAATTAAATCTTAATTTTTCTCATTAATAGTTGCATACATTTGTAGGTCTATGTAGCTTTGTGTAGCCATGAACTTCTCAAGAGTCCATAATCCAACTTTAGAATTAATCAATCAAAGTGAGTCTATCACCCAAGTCATCTTAAACATTTTTGACTCTTCAGTGTTAGTGTATATTAAGGGTTAGACAATTTAACCTAGACATTTCTTATTATATCTTTAGTCATGTCAACTCAATTAATCAATGTTATAGAAAATTCAGCAAGACTTGATTTCTTTTTTCTTTTTGCTTTATTTTACAAGAAAATAAAAAAGAAAAAGAGGACATATACTTGACTTGGTGATGTTATGCCTCACTCTTAAAGTCTTGGTCTATTGGCACATTCAATGTCTAATTCTTAAAAGATTGCAGAGGGAAGTGAACTATTCCAAGTCATCTTAAACTATTTTGCACTCTTCAGCCTTAGCCTATGCTAAGGGTTAGAAAATTTAGCCAAGACGTAGAAACTTTTGTACACGGCATATTTATTGTTATATGTTTTATCATGTCAATATCAATTATTCAGTGGAAAAAATTAGGGAGCTAATAAGTGAATAGTCTTTAAAGAATATACTAAAAGTTCAATAGGAAATTTTCCTAAGTCAACTGTATGGTAGCCAAAGCATATCATAATTTTTTATTCTTGCATTCTACTTTAGTAGAGAAAGATGATATTGGCAATCAAAATATTGTTTGAATGAAATTATATTGATAGTGGTAATTAGAAAATATATTTATATAGAAACTAAATTTGGTAAGAATATTTGACACAATTATTATATTACTCTTTAAAATTCTAACAATCATTTTCAATTAAGGAAATATATTTTTTTTACAAGATATACCCAGTCAGAAATTGGCATATAAAAATATATAATTCTACGAATCCTTTTCAGTCCAAAAATGAATAATATATATATTGTCGTAAGTCTCTCTTTTTTAAAACAACGAATTTTCTACGATCCTTTTTTATTGAAAAGATATATTTTTTTAGAAAATTACAATAAGATGTTGACCTATTAAAAATTAAATTTCAAGTCTAGAATGAACCATTCCTAATCACATATTCTTCATGATCCGATATTGTTTATTATGAGTAGGAGTTATGTCAATTTATACCAATCCTTATATCTTGAATTTGTCAATTTTATCAATGTACTAACTTGATAGTTATCATTTTTGGATTTCATAGAAGTTTAAAAGTGTAACACAAAATTTTAAATATTATAAAAATTAAATATTTTTAACACAAAAAATGGAAAACAAAAATCCATAGTAATGTATTCCTAAACTTATATGAGAAGGATACAAATGATAATATTTGTTTAGTTTAAGTTTTTTCTAAGCCCAAAACAAAGCCTGATCGAAGAAAATTGGAGAAGTAAGAGGCCCAATAAGAGGATAAGGTAAATAAGGAGGACAAGATCAATCTACATGGTCGAGGACGAAAGAAAGTAATAAAAGAGCAGGAGAAATGAGTTGCAGTTCAGCAGAGGACAACTGGCTAAAGATAAATGGAAGGTTGAGAGAAAAAACCATTCAGAAGCCTCCACGTCACCAAGAGAAAAGCTGAAGACTTCTCATACAGGCTCTCCAGTGAAAAAAACGACCGCAAGGCAAGTTGATGAAGAAAAGCAACTGTAAATAAAAGGGAGAGAGCTAATTCTTCTCGTCGATTCTAGATACGCTTGGTGAAAATTCAACCTAGATCTGAGTTTATTTTTTATATATTTAACTTAATTTGAATTAAAATTTAATAAAATTGAGTTATATCAAAATTCGAACTTAAATCAGATTAAGTTAAAAAATTAGATTTTAAAATTTGAAAAAATAATTTTTTTTTAATTTTTTTGTTTATCGCTCGGATTAAAATTCGGCTAATTTAATTCGACCAAATCTAATATGGTTTTAATTCACTTGAAGTTCAGAAGACTCCAAATTTAACTCGGCTAGGACCCGGCCCGATTAAGCTTATAATGAAAAAAATTCAAGCTCAATTCAGTCTATATTTAGAGCTAGATTTAACCCAATCTTAAAAAAAGATTCACTCAGATCAAGTCGGGCTTGATTTTTTTTTGCATCTCTAATTCTAGAATAGGGAAGAGGCAACACTACACTCTCTTCCTCTAAGAAAAGAGATTTATTTGGACGGAGTCTAGTTTTTATTCTGCAATATTACTTGTTTGTACTTTTTTGAGTTAGGGACAAAATCTTGTACAAACAAATTTTAAAGTTTAAAAATATTTTTGAGTATATTAGAGTAAATTTTTGTAAAAAGTTTTTAATTTTATTTTAGATAAACACTTTCAAGATCATGTTCTACATAAACCAATTCCTTACTTTTTTAACATAAAAAAAATTAATTTTTCTCAGAAAAAGGTTATAATATATACTGTTGTATTTTAAAAACATATTTTAATCTATTTTAAATTAACATTGCAAATAGATACTCCGTACATAATATTATTATTATTATTATTATTATTATATGTTTTAAGAGTTTGATTCCAGTTTGAACACTTAAAAGCGCAACAAACAATTCTGCTACAAAAACCTTAGTTCTTGACAATTTTAATTAATCAAATTCATTTATACTTTCAGTTATAACAACTCCATCAAATGATGTGGCCTATTGCTTATTTGTTTAGCTACTTTTATTTTTTTTATTTCTTGGTGCAAGATTTGCAAATTTGGTAAATTTTGGAAGTGTTGGATATAAATTATAATGCTTATCTATAATAAGATTTTTAATTTCAGAAATCAGTCTATAAATTTCATTTCTACTTTCTTCTTTTTCATAACTAGTTTGACCTTTTCAAAAATTAGATAAGGTTAGGTAATTAATATTGCTTAAATTTAAACATAATTGACGTGAAGCAGCTAGCAGACCATCAATGCAAAATGATCACACTCTTATACAATACAGATATTTTTCAAAATAGTTTTATAGTAATATACATATATTTTTCTTTTTCATTGTAGGATTGACAAATTTGAGAAAGGTGAAAAAATTGGACCTCAAGGGTAATAAAATTAGAAATGAAAAAAATATTTCCATACATTTCAATTATAGGTCCTCCATTTAGGCAATTGAAACCTAAACAGAGCCATATATTCGTAGTTTTCTTCTTCACCAGTACGACATAAGATTCATTGATATTTCTGGTAATAAATTTGGTTGGTAATTTTCCATCTTGGTTGTTACAGAATAATACAAAATTAGAAGCATTGTATTTAAGGAAAAACTCATTCACAAGAAAGTATCAACTGCCTAGCTTCAAACATAATTTAAACTGCAACACAATAAAGCTAACTGAAGTAGCAAGAAAACACTTGTGAAAAGAACTGGCAAATCAAGATACCACCATCAACCAACAACGAGGAGCAAAAACACAGCAAGCTGACCCCTACTGCAAAAAAATCAAAGCTACCAGCGTGAAGCACTAATAAACAAGTCAGCCTTAGGTAGCCCAGCAACAACAGAGAAATCGGCAACAGAGAAAACAGCAGCAAAACTCAAATGCCACATCCCAGGTTCAGCACAAGCAACAACAACATGGCAGCAACAAGAAAAGGCAGCAGATAAGCACACAACAAACCATACAACAGTCACAATATTGTAGAGGAAAAGAAAAGCAACAAGACAAACACTTATGCGAAACGGAAATTGGGAAATCCCCATCTACCCTCGAAAGAATTCTGTTTAATTTGGAGGAGAGGGTCATTGAACCAGATATCCCATTAGGAATTGGAGAACTTAAAAAGATTCCATGTATTGAATTTCTCTCATACTTTTTTATCAGGCTCTATACCAGAGACTTTTTTCCATATCTAAAGATGGTAGAAGGTCTTTTCCACAAGAAGTTAGCAGGCCAAGTTCTTTCTCAACTGACTGACCTAAACTAAGGGCAGTCTGCCTATCAGGTCTACATAAAAAATATAAACAAGTGAAAGTTCTTAATCAGATCGCACTTTGAATTTTTTAAAATAAATGTTTCTACAATGCACTGATATTGTATTCCACATTGAGATTTTAGTTTAAGGCTCACAAGCAGCCATTCAGTTTATCGTACTTCTTATTTAACTATATATATTTGTTACACATCAGTTTATCATCATGAGTTTACAAAATAGCAATTTCTGGGCATTGCTTCATCTTATTACAACATATGGATTCACTCATCATTATTAAAAATGTAATTGAATTTTTTCAATATATAAAAGCGTCGGGAGATAAACTATAACAAAATAAGCATACAATTATTTTAAAATATTGCATATTGTTGTTATGCCCATATCCACGATATCATGTGGAATCCGTTTCTAATTGCGCGGAAAGTTTGCCAAAGCACAAGGGCGTTTATGTGATGGTAACGTTATTGGACATGTTAGATCTTTATCCAGATGCCCAGGTAATGAGGGCTCAAACCCTGTAATAATTCAGTGGAAAAATTGTAAGATAATAAATAATAATTTATTTGGAAAGATCAAAATATAAAATGAACAAAGTGATATTTCTTAATCAAACCGCAATTAGAATTTTTTAAAATAATTTTTTTTACAACGTACTAATGTTGTCCTCCACAGTGATATTTTAATTTAAGATTTAGAAGCAGCCATTGAGTTTAATAAGTTATTTATTTAATTATTATTATTATTGTTGTTTTTTTAAGTTGAGAATTGATTGATAATGATCTAGCTAAATTATATATAAAAGAATTAAATAAGAGTATTCTTCATTCCTTTTCTAAAATAAAGTTATCCACGATACACGACTTAAATTTGTTAGGCAGATCACAATATCAATAGTTGAAGTGAAGTCATTAATTTCCAACACGAAAATAATTGGATAATAAAAAAATTTATTAAGAAGAATGGAGTCTTTATAGTAACTTTCTTTTTTTTTCAGTCTCAGGCAATATAACTGTGAGCCAAAGTAAATAAAGAAAGAATATAAGTAAACCGATAAATATTATGGTTTATTATTATTATTATTATTGTTATGTTTATGGCTGGGTTGAACGAAAAAAATTATTCTTAATAAACGATTATCTTAGTTTAAAGTTGTAGGTTGCCTGCTCTCAATTTTACATTTACAAAAAAAAGTATCTTTTGGTAAAGGTTTCTCTAAAATAAATGAGTGAGAGAAAAGATAAGGTTTGCTATAAATCATTTGTGAAATATTAAATGTCACATTTTGCTAATATTTATCGTTTATTAATTTGCAGAACCTTTGACGATTGAATAGATGTTTTAAATATTGAAAGACATAGCAAATTAAGGGCCGTTTAATTTGTTTTTCTGAAATTATTTTGAAAATTTAGACAATAAACATTATTTAAAATATAAGGTTGTTCCTTATTTTTTTAACTAGATCCTCCTCTAGTATTTCCTATCCTTAATTTTTGATAATGTAATAAAATATAAGGTGAGTAATAGTATATGATTGAGATTTTATTTTAAAGTTTTTTACCCAATTATATGTAAAACACTTCTATTTGAAAATAAAAATTAAATTCACTTTGAAACAAAAACTTTCTAAAACTAAATTCTAAGATTTTCACAAGTAATGTGGAAGTTTACTCTCTTCTTTTACACAGATCCCGTAAATGCACTTGGTTCAGGAAAAATGAACCCCGTTAAATTGCTTACGTCTTGTTTGATGGAATGCTTCTTAGTTCTTAGAGCTTTGTTACATAGTTGATTTCATTTAGCTAATATCTTGATTAATAATAGGTTGAAAGTTGTTCTGCAGAGCCTAGCTGTTATTAATGGTAGTCTAGCAAATATGCAATAATCAAAAACAGATTTATCAAATAAAATATTTTATGTAAAATTATCAAAAAATAAAAAAATCTATGATTTATTTTATATATCTTCTCTAACTTTGTCAATTATATTAAAACTTAGATTATAATGTACAACTACACTTCTTTATTTTTCTTTTTATATAGGTTTATAGAAAATTATAGTCAATATATCAATTAAATTTGATATTTTATTCTAACAAAATCTTTATTATTGATAACATTTTATATAAATTGTTAATTACCTCAATCAAATTGATTATTGTTGTCAATTATTTTTTTAATAATTAACTTATGAAAAAAATTATTAGAACTAAAAAAATTATGACATTAAAATTAATTATTGTTAATAATAATTTAAAATAATATATTTAATAAATATACTAAATGGTTACTTGCTATTAAATATAATTTATTTATAAATTTTTTCAATATAACTTTACTTGTCCTAGTGAAAAAGTAGTCATTTGTGTTTTGTAGGTCATGGTTTCATCTCTTAACAATTACAACTTTCTCTTTTTAATTTAATATAAACCCATTAAGACAAGTCTATTAGATTTATTTGGGCTTGTAATATGGGCACATGGGTTGGCCCAGGTACGACACGGGTCTACGGGTTGGCACGACTCATCATAGACTCGTGCCAAGCACGGCCCATAAACTTAACATCTTAGTCCAGCTCGATCTGAGCATCGTGCCATGCCGTGTCGCACTTATACTATTTGTCGGCCATATTGACACTGTTCACAAGCCGGCCCAACCCATTTATATCTCTAAATTTTCCTAATGTGTCACTCCATCGTTAATCTACTTCTCGTAGCAACTTTCTTCACTAGGCTATGACCATGGCCTTTTTAGCATGCGTCCCATTGTGTCTTCAAAATCCCTGAGCCTATTCGCAGCATTATTGGACCCACATTAATTTTGCGGAATCGAGTTCCAAACATAAGGTTTGGATCCATAGGTTCGGCGAATAGAAAATATATTTATATAGAAACTAAATTTGGTCAAATTTTTGACACAATAATTATATTATCACTTTAAAATTCTAACAATTATTTTCAATTAAGGAAATATATATTTTCCTAGAAGGTGTACCTAGTTAGAAATCGACATATAAAAATATATAATTTTATGAATCCTTTTTAGTCCAAAAAAAAGGTAATATATATTGTCTTTAGTCTCTACTTTTTTAAAACAACAAATTTTCTACAATCCTTTTTTGATTGAGAAGATATATTTTCTTAAGAAATTATAATCGGATGTTGACCTATTAAAAATTAAATTTCAAGCATAGAATGAACCATTTCTAATCATATATTCTTCATGATACGATATTGTTTATTTTGAGTAGGGGTTCTGTCACTTACTATTTGATTGTTTGATAATATTATAACTAAATTATGACAGATTTTAATTTACACCGATCCTTACATCTTAAATTCGTCAATTTTATTAATGCACTAACTTGATAGTTATCATTTTAGGATTTCACACAAATTTAAAAGTGTAACACAAAATTTCAAATATTACAAAAATTAAATATTTTCTACACAAAATTTGAAAAGAGAAATCCATGGTAGTGTATTCTATGAGAAGGATGCAAATACTCATATTTGTTTGGTTTGGGTTCTTCTTAAGCCCAAAACAAAGCCTGATCAAAGATAATTCGAAGAGTAAGAGGCCCAATGAGAGGATAAGGCAAATAAGGAGGCCGAGGTCAAATATACATGGTCAAAAAGGAAGGAAATAATTGAAGAGCAGGAGAAAGGAGTTACACATCAGCAGAGGACATCTGGTTGAAGATGAATGGAAGGTCGAGATAGAAACCATTCAGAAGTCTCCACGTCACCAAGAGGAAAGCTGAAGACTTCGTATACAGGCTCTGCAATGAAAAAACGACAACAAGGCAAGTTGAGGAAGGAGAACAGCTGAAGGAAAGTGTGGTAAAGAAAAGGGAGAGAGGAAGTGCTTCTCATTGATTCTAGGACAGGGAAGAGGCAACACTAGCTCTCTTCCTCCTAAGAAAAGAGATGAGAGTTTTATTTGGACGTGGTCTAGTTTTCATTCTTCTATATTTACTTGTTTGTATTTCGTCCTTTGAGTTAGGGATAAAATCTTGTACATACAGTTTTTAAAGTTTATAAATATTTTTAAGTATATTAAATTAATTCTTATAATTTTTTTTTATTTTTTTTGGATAAACACTTTCAAAATCATGTTCTAAATAAACCAATTTCTTACTTTTTTAACACAAAAAATTAATTTTTCTCATAAAAAGATATAATACAGTCGTATCTTGAAACAGATTTTAATCTATTTTAAATTAAAATTACAGTCAGATATTCCATACAGATTATTCATTATTACATAATTTTAGAGTTTAATTCCAGTTTGAACACTTAAAACCACAACAGACAATTCTGCTAGAATAACCTCAGTTCTTGACAGTTTTAATTAATCAAATTTATTTATGCTTTCAGTTATAACAATTCCATCAAATGATGTGGCCTATAGCTTATTTGTTTAGCGACTTTTATTTATATTTATTTATTTATTTTAATTTCTTGGTGCAGGATTTGCAAATTAGATAAATTAAGTTTTGGATCCAAGTTACACTAAAATAAGCGACTCTGTGACAAGGCTAGGTAATTTTTTTTTTTTAGAAAAAAGAAACCATTAATAAGAAAAACTTGCAGCAAACTAACTAATTCTGCTGGAAAAGTTTCCAGCCAAATAACAGAACTATGATGTTTTAAAACAAGCTTAACTAAAGTGTGAGCAACCGAATTATAGGTTCTTGGTATATGACCCACTACAAAGTAATGCTTATCCATAATAAAGTTTTTAATTTCAGAAATTAGCCAATAAAATTTCTTTCTACTTCTTTCATTTCCCGTAACTAGTATGCCCTTTCAGAAATCAGACAAGGCTAGGTAACTAAGATTGCTAAAATTTGAACATAATTGACGTGAAGCAGTTAGCAGACCAACAATGTAAATCATGCAAAATGATCACTCTCCTATACAATACTTTTCAAACTAGTTTTACAGTAATATGCGTATTTTTTCTTTCTCATTGTAGGATTGTGGCAAATTTGAGAAAGGTGAAAAAAATTTGGGCCTCAAGGGTAATAAAGTTAGAAAACTGAAAAATATTTCCATACATTTCAATTATAGGTCCTCCATTTAGGCAATTGAAACCTAAACAGAGCCATATATTCCTAGTTTTCTTCTTCACCAGTACGACATAAGATTCATTGATCTCTACGGTAATAAGTTGGTTGGTAAGTGTCTTCAGAGTTTTCCAGCAAGTTCTGCCAGTTACAGACAACCTTTTAGAGAACACAAACACAGGACAGCAAACTGAGAATTGAAAAACGAAGCTGAGACAAAATGAGAGAGAAAAAATAGTAGAACAAGATTTACGTGGTTCGGCTTAGAAAGCCTATACATCCACGGGTGAAAGAGACCAGCTACAGATTTTATTAGCTATGGAGAAAACTAAAGATACGCAGGTTCGCCAAGAAAGCTAGTATGGCCCTTTTTAGCTGCAACTGAAGCAAGATACAACCTTGCAAATACAGAAAACTGAAAACAGTAAAAAAGAATGACTCTCTCATGTGCACGAGCATTCTGATATATATTGATTCTGTCCTCTCAAATAAGGAATCAATAAGTAACTGTCCTAACAGAATTCTGAAATCTGTTATGAACACTTGCAACTCTTTTCCAACTCAGCAGTCCTCTTCCAGCTCATCAGCTTTCTCCGTGACCTAACCACCTAACTTCTCAGATTAACTTTAACTGATTATGAAGCATCAAGTTTCACAGTTTCCGACTTGTTTGTTGCGGAATAATACAAAATTAGAAGCATTGTGTTTGAGGAACAACTCATTCACAAGAAGTATCAACTGCCTAGCTTCAAACATAATTTGTCATTTGGGTATTTCTAGAAACAAAGAACATTCAGATCTGCATGTTCTTCTTTTTGAGAGGGAATTATCTATGAGGACCTACTCCTTAACAAAAATTTTCAGTTACAACTTACGAGTCTGCATCTTCATACTTAAACAATGTGTCGCGTTGATGAGCAGGAAACGATCATTTATATGGATCCACAATTATGTATTATTTGGATTTAGGCGTCAGTGTCGCTGATATTTACTACAATTCCACTCTTGAGATTGAGATTGAATGGAGAAAGTTATATAGCACCAGATCAAGGATTAGAAGTAGAACTTATGATAAGTTTTACAACAGTAGCAAGCTTAACTTTATCATTGCTTGATTTATCATGTGACAAGTTGACGAGAGAAATCCTTTTTTTTTTTTTAATGAATTGTAACGATATATTAAATAAAAAAAGAAAAGAGAGTACAAAGAATGGCCAAAAAGGCCGAAGAGAGTACAGGGGAGAAGAAAAATTAAACTGCAACACAGTACTTAATGCAGAAAGTACTTATAAAGACATTGGATCATTAACCCACTAATTAAGAATATTTTCTATGTATTCTCTATGACCGATTGATATAAAGAAGCTCATAGAGTTCTAAGAAACTAATTCTCTCTTTTTTCAAGCAACCTTTTTATCCATGTATTTCAATCAAAGCTATTAAAATCAACGAAATAGAATACTTACTGCAGAAAGTTTCCATTGGAAAAAAACCTTTCCATTGCCGTCAACCTAGACTCAATAACGTGATATACACTGACTAATAGGCAATTCAAAGAATTGGGTATTGTGGAAATATATATTCATTTTAAATAAAAATAATTATGTCAAATGTCCAACTTTGACCAGGTTCAGTTCCTAAAAAATATGTTATATCGAATTAATATTAGTTCATTGAAACAGACAATAGATTAGGTTGAAAGAATTGAACTGCAGTATGAAGATATTGGTTTCACTTAGGTAATTAATAATTATGCAGAACCTCTGATTTAATAGAGAAAGAAGAAATAATATTAATTACAGGATAAATAAGCTAAGACAGAATAACGTAATTGAAAAATCAACTCAACAAAAATCATAAGAAGCTTAATTAATTGAAATAGTAATTAAGAGCAACCCATTAATCGTGAGGAATAACTTTTATGAAACGCTACCAGAAGGTAACTTTGAGAAATCGCTTGAAGGAAAATGTAAACTTGAGTGTAGTTTTGGAATCAAATTGATATACATTACCCCCCTGAAAAAAGAGAATAGGATACATGTACCACTGAAAAACAAGTTATACATGCATATAGCCTATCGCTATCACTGACATAATACATGTTTCCAAACCCAGTAAAAATATAAATCTATAAAATGTATCAACAAAATAAAACCATATTCTGCGCCAATATGAATTTATCCAAAGGATGGCAAATAATCCCAACATCAATGTGACATAAGATGCTGCAAAACTCCAATAAAATGATACCATATCAACCGCAGATTCATCTTCTTCTGCTCTGTTACTAGATCCTGTTGTGGGCGAATCCGGTACGCTGGTACAATTCCTGTTAATTGTTGGACCACAAAGACCTGGATTACCTTTGTAATTTCTCTCATCAAAGTTTGCAAATTGTCCCGCATTAGGAGTTGGCCCCCACAAGTTGTTGTATGACAGGTTGAAGTTTGATAAGAAATTGAGATCAATCAACTGGGAAGGAATTTGGCCACTGAGTTGGTTGTAAGAGAGGTCTAAGCTCTCTATCATGTTCAGATTGGAAAAACTCTGCGGTATAGGACCTGTCAAGAAGTTATGAGAGAAATTCAATGCATGGAGTTCTTGAAGGTTTCCATTCTCTGGTGGGATTTCTCCAGTTAATTCATTGCACGATAGGTCTAAGCCAGTCATACTATTTAGATTTTTTCCTTGGTAAGCTTCGTATCTGTACTTCGACATAAATCCTATTTCTTGTTGACCAGATGGCCAAAATACTGGTATCACCATGGGTAATTTAAGAGTAGCATTATAGTAACTATCAAGGGCAAGTCCATACCCAAGTTCTCCAAGATAGAACTGGCTATCATTATATTCTTGGATCCCTGTCGTCCATAACCTTATGTTAGTGAAGCATCCAGGTATTGAGCCATTTAACTTGTTAGAGGAAAGATCCATGATACTCAGCTCAATTAATTGACACAACTGATTAGGAAGACGACCTTGAAGATTGTTTCCTCTTAGAAGAAGAATACGCAGAGATGATGACTCATTTATCCAATGAGGAATACTTCCAGAAAAGTTATTGTAACTTAGATCGAGAGTTATTAATTGAGAGCTTCTGAATAATGCAGACGGAATTTTCCCATTGAACTGATTATTGTGTAGGTAAAGGTGGTTTGCTGATGAAAGATTAAAGGATGATGTTAGGGATCCAAGCAACCTATTTTTAGAGATGTCCAACGCTCGAAGATTTATTAATTTATTCAGCTGAACGGGAATATTACCTTCCAAAGAATTGTTTGACATTAGAAGAATAGTGAGACTTGACAAGTTTCCAATCCAATCAGGAATATGGCCAGACAACATGTTGTTGGCTACATCTAAGACTTCTAATGACTTGGCTTTTGACAGTCCATCTCCTATCTTTCCATTGAAATTATTGTTGTCTAAATGCAAATGCTGCAAATTAGTCAAGTTCATATATTTTGGAAAAATTGTTCCTTGAAACTTGTTATTTGATAGGATCAAGATGGACAATGAGAAACAACCAGTTAAAAGTTGTGTAGGTAATTCTCCCAAAAAACTATTCCTCGACAAATCCAGTAAATCAAGTCCTTTCATCTCACCGATTGAAGAAGGAAGATTGCCCTCAAAACTATTTTCTGACATGTTAATAAAGACTAGTTTTGGAAGTACCTTACCGATGTTACCAGGGAGCTCACCACTGAATTTGTTTTTGGAGACATCCAAATGAAGCAGATTGTGTTTAGATTTTGGCAGTTGAAGAATTCCTGATAGTGAGTTATTCTTTAAAAAAAATGTTTCTAATTTTGTGTTATTCTCTAACAACCAGGTGGGAAAGTTTCCTACCAACTTGTTATTAGAGAGGTCAATGACTTGTAAATTATATTGATACAGAAGAAAATTAGGAATAGCAAGTACGCTACAATTGCTCAAAAAGAGGGCCTTCAACTGAAAGGTAGGAAGCCAAGGAAAACTCGGCATTTTGCACTTGTATCAAATTGTTTGAAAGTTGGAGTACTTGAAGCTTTGAATGATTAGCCAATAAACTGAGTGAGAACGGGCCTTCAAAGATATTATCAGAAAGAGAGAAATATTCAAGGGACGTAAGATTTGCGATAATAGATGAGAAGTTGCCAGGTAATCTATTGAATGAGAGGTCGAGAACTTTGAGATTGGTTAAGTTGTTCAGACAATGGGTGATATGACCATCAAAATTATTCTAACTCAGATCCAACTCAACAAGATTCGTCAAGTCACATAATCCTGCATAAGGAGTAGTAGGGGAAACAAAAATATCAAGTCTTAAGTTATTGGATAATGTAAGCGAGTATATGACATTTAAATTAGATCATACCAGTAGTAAGAGAGCCGCTTATTCTATTGTTACTTAGATCCAAGAATTTCAAGCTTTTCAGATTTGCTAATCCTGTGCCAATAAAAAAAAAAAAAAGAATATCAAGTCACATAATCTTGCATAAGAATTAGTAGGGGAAATAAAATATCAAGTTTGAAGTTATTGGATCATGTCAGTTAATAAATGACATTTAAATTAGATCATACCACCAGTAAGAGAGCCGCTTATTCCATTATTACTTAGATCCAAGAATTTCAAGCTTTTCAAATTTGCTAATCCTGTGCCAAGAAAAAAGAAATAAAATTTAAAAGATATAGAACAATTAGATGCGTGAAAGAAGTGAGTTAATTAAAACATACAGTTGACGAGGATTGTGTTTTTACTGCAAGATGATTACATAAAACTTTAGAAGTCATTTATAATTGTAGGGGTAGCTTCAATGAATAGAAAGACAACTAATTAAAAATTTTAATGTTACCTACCTTGGATTAACAGAGAGTTGTTTGCAATTATATTATTAGACCTTAGATCCAACATTTCCAAATTTGTCAAATTTCCTAAACCTGCAAAAAATATGAAATATGAAAAATTAAAGAAAGATTAGGATTAATTGGATGTCCTCAAAGAAATAAATTATACCTTGCTTAGGTCTGAAAACTTCCTCCATGAGATTTTCTTCAAGGATCAAAGTCTTTAGTGAAGTTATTGAAGCCAAATATGGTAAAATACTATCATTAAAGCTATTAGCACCAAGATTTAAGCTCTCTAGCTTCTTTAAACTCCCGAAACCATCAGAGCCTGCAACAGAGACATTTGTAATCTTAATAAAGCTTAGAAATTATCATCGGTAGAACATGACGAGGCAAAGCATTTTTTTTTTAATATTTATAAGATATGCTATCAAAAGAGAAAATATCTTTTTAATATTTAAGTTAGATCATACCAATAAGAGAGCCGCTTATTCCATTATTACTGAGATCCAAGGATTTCAAGCTTTTCAAATTTGCTAATCCTGTACCAAGAAAAAAGAAATAGAACGTAAAAGGTAAACAAAAAATTAAATTGAAAGATATAAAAATTAAAGTGATTTAATTGAAACATACAGGTTGAGAAGGATTGTATTTTTGCTGCAGGATGATTATTATAAAACTTTAGAAGTCATTTACAATTGTAGATGTATGTAGCTTCAATAAGTAGAAAGAAAATTGATTAAAAATTTTAATGTTACCTACCTTGGATTAACAGAGAATCGCTTGCAATTATATTATTAGAACTTAAATCCAGCATTTCTAACTTTGTCAAGTTTCCTAAACCTGCAAAAAAATGAAATATGGAAAATTACAGGAAGATTAGGATTAATTGGATGTCTCAAAGAAATAAATTGTATATAATATCTAAAATTATACCTTGCTTAGGCCTGAAAACTTCCTCCATGAAATTTCCTCGAAGGATCAAAGTCTTTAGTGAAGTTATTGAAGTCAAATATGGTAAAATACTGTCATTAAAGTTATTATAACCAAGATTTAAGATCTCCAACTTCTTCAAACTCTCAAAACCATCAGAGCCTGCAACGGAGACAATTACAATCTTAATAAATAGCAGAAATTATGGACAACAGAAAACTGCAAAGCAAAAGGTAAATTTTTAATATTTATCAAATATACCGAGTCTCTTGGACATTAATCCTTTTACTCGAAATGGAAAAATATATATATACTTTTATTACTGTATAAACCATAAAAACTATTGAAAAATAAGTTCAAGTTTTGCAATTCTTCCAAAGGAGAAAACAAGGACACATTTAGATTTAGGCGTGGCACTTCATCATCGAGACTTTCTGATGTCCATCGCCTTGTTTCGTTGAGTGTGAGTTCCATCACACGTCGAGTAATGGCATTGCACTTAACTCCCTCCCAACTACAACAGTCAGAAGATGTTGGATCGTCAACCCATGAAGTTAGAATATCATCAACATCCCGATTACTCACTGATTTAAAGAAGTCTTTGATTTCCAGCAAAGCCATTCTCTCTTTTTCTAAACAACTTTCATATCCATGCATTTGGATAAATAATATTAAAGTTAACGAAACTGAAAACTTCATAAAGATAGTTTCCATTGGAACACAACCTCTCATTTGCTATCAATCTGTTTCACTCTTAATAGTCACTTAGCTATGTGGTAAACAAACTATTCGTTGCACAATTTAAAGACTTTGGATATGTAACGAGGAAACATTATTCTGGAAAAAAAAAAATTGTTAAGTCTAAATTATTATGACTGAGTACAGTTTCTCCGAAAATATGTTACATCAATTCACATAATTTCATTGAAATAGACACACACACACCAAAAGATTAGGTTGAAATAATTGTAAGCTATGGAGATTAGCTTGACTAAGAAAATCAACAAGGGTCGACCTACATTCCAAATTTAAAGCTACAGTTTTTCACTTTAAATTTTACCTACTTTACACGAGATAATATGCAAGTGAAAAAAAATAAAAAAGGCTTAAAATTAGCTAATATGCTAAGTAGATTTTTAATACATGATCTGCTAACAGAAATGCAGAAATGAAATTTAAAAAGTTATAGAGTTATTTTTTTACTTCATATCTAAATTTATTTACAATATTAAAAATAATCTAAAATTTTAAAACATCTTTTGCAATGTCCGTATTACCAGCAAATTACTACTATTTTAAACAAAAAATAAGAGATGTTAACACATATTTTCTATGAGATTTGAGATTTCTAATTTTATATAAATATTATATAAATATAAATTAAAATTATCATTAATTAAAATTTTAATTATTTTAAATACTAAATAAATTAAAATTAAATTTTATTTTAAAGTATATAAGAGTATTATAGTTATTTAAGTAAAAATAGATGTCAACTAATGAGAGAAGGTAAGCGTGCTTTACCTCAAACATCGGGGTAGGTATATGCTAAAACCTCAAAAAAATAATAATATAACATTTTTACCCTTATGTAATTACCTTTATAATAAACAGATAAAATTAACTCTATATATAACTAACTTAAAAAATTAATTAATTAAATAAATAAATGATATTATTATGATTATTATTATTATTATCATCATCATCCTCATCATCATCTAATTTTTACGGAACACATCATCAACATCATCATAATCTCTATACCACATTCCAACACCCCTCACGAACCCCAGCAAATCTATAACTTCTTCATAAATATCACCCATCTCTTAAAATTTAATCTTTACACTTAAAAAAAATCAATAACTACAATAAAAATGAAGAAAAAAATGAAGAAAAAAAAACCTTTCTTTCAATTTGATTTTAAAATTTTCTTTAAATTTCCACAAAAAATTTCTTACCTACAGAATTACAATCCTCCCTGTATCAATCCAATTCAATTTTCAATTTCTTTTTTCTTTCCCTGCTAACAATTAAATACAATATTTGGGTACACATGCTAACTCAGATAAAACTGCACTATATAGGGATTCTTTTGCATATAAAAAAGTGTAGTGAAGGTAATGAAATTATGCAATCAAGAAGGGAGATGAGATAAAGTGAGTAAAAGATCGCGTGATTGGAAGGCTAAACCACTATAATATTGATCGAAAATTCCTCTTTCTCAGTGGAATTTAGGCGTAATATTGATCGTAATTTAGGCGTCAGTTTCGTTGAAAACAAGGACACATTTAGAAATGACAATTCATCACCGAGATTTTCTGATGTCCGTTGCCTTGTTTCATTGAGTGTGAGTTCCATCACACGTCGAGTGGTGGCATTGCACTTAACTTGCTCCCAACTACAACAGTCAGGAGATGTTCCATCGTCAATCCATGAAGTTAGACTATCATCAACATCCCCATTACTCACTGATTTAAAGAAGGCTTTGATTTCCAGCAAAGCAAATCTCTCTTTTTCTAAACAACTTTCGTATCCATGCATTTGGATCAATAACATTATTAAAATCAACAAAACTGAAAACTTCATAAAGACAGTTTTCATTGGAACACAGCCTCTCATTTGCTGTCAATCTGCTTCACTCTTAAATGTCACCTAGCTATGTAGTAAACAAACTATTACTTGCACAATTTAAAGATTGGGGGTATGTAGTGAGGAAACATTAATTCTGAAAAAAGAAAAAATAATTGTCAAGTCTAAATTATGACCGAGTATAGTTTCTACAAAAATATGTCACATCAATTCATTGAAATAGACACACACCTACCAAAAGATGAGGTTGAAATAATTATAAGCAAATTATATATATATCATATGGTTTAGGTGTATTTTTTGTTTCCAATAAGTTGATGGAGATTACTATGACTAAGACAATTCATTAGAGTTGACGCAGATTCCAACTTTGAAGCTCCAAATTGCTAAAGTTTTCCGCTTTAAATTTATATTTTATAAATAAAAAATACAAAATAACTATTATTTTAATTTTATATTTTTGACAAAAATATTATTAGTCTAATGCTACAAAAAATTTAAGTTCACAAATTTATTATTATTATAAAATAATTGTTATATTATCTTGTTTTAAATTTGTATACAAAATTGTTATTATTATAAACATATATTTTTTTAATTTTGATTAACAATTTGAGTTTATAAATTTATTTTTATTTTTACAAAATAATCATTCTAATTTTTATGCAATTTTTTTTTTATAAAATCATTACCAGTCTAATGTTAGAAATATGTCTTTGTAATTTTTATAATTTGATTTGGTTATTTACTTAGAATATAAATTTTATTTTTCTAATTTATATAAAACAATTATGATTTTACTCTTACAAAATAATTAAAAAAATCAGTTTAATACAAAATTAACAAATATTAATTTTATAAAAAAGGTAATATTGCAAGTTGATTTTAAATTTTAAATATTATTACCATTTCAATTCTATAGTCTATCATTTTCTATGCAGAATTAAATCTTAATTTTTTTCATTAATAGTCGCATACATGTGTAGCCATAGATTTCTCAAGAGATCATAATCTAGCTTTAAAACTTAATCAATCAAAGTGAGTCGTCGCCCATGTTATTTTAAGCGTTTTTAACTCTTCAGTCTTAGTGTATGATAAGGGTTAGACAATTCAACCTCGACGTTTATTGTTATATCTTTTGTCATGTCAATCTCAATTAATTTGCAGAAAATTCAGCAAGACTTGATTTCTTTTTTCTTTTTGCTTTATTTTACAACAAAATAACAAAAAAAAGAAGACATATGCTTGACTTGGTGATGTTACCCCTCACTCTTAAAATCTTGATCTATTGCCACATATTCAATGTCCAATTCGTAAAACATTAACGAGGTAATAAGTGAATTTTTTAAAATTAAAGGGAGAAGGACAAGATCAGCCTGGCAAAAAAAAAAAAAAAAAGTCACAAAAGAGAGTTCCACCTTCAAAATAACATGGATATTTTAAATATACCGCATTTTGTACGATACAGAAATAAATTTTTTTCTCATTAGTGTTGCATACATTCGTAAATTTGTGTAACATTTTGTGGCCATGGACTTCTCAAGAGACCAAAGACTGAAACTATTAGCTTTCACAATTCCAACAACATGTTTTTAACTAATCAAAATCCATACTTTAAAATTAATCAACCCGAATGATGCGTCACGCAAGTTATCTTAAACTATTTTGTACTTTTCAATTTTAGTCTATACTAAGGTTAGGCAATACAGTTTAGACATAGAAATTTTTCTATATGATGAATTTATTGTTATATATTTTATCACGTAAATCTTAATTATTCAATAGAGAAAATTCAATACCACTTTATTTCTTTTATTCATTTTTTTTTATTTTTATAAAAGAATAAAAATGAAAATGAAAAAGATATATGCTTAACTTGGTGATGTTACCCCTTATTCTTTTAAGTCTTGGCCTATTACCATAGATTCAATGTCCATTTCCTAAAAGATTAAAGAGGTGACAAAAACACATAATAATTTTTTAATCTTACATTTTACTTTAGTAGAGAAAGATGATATTACCAATCAAAATATTATTTGAATTAAATTATATTGATAGTGGTAATTAGAAAATATATTTACATAGAGACTACAACTGATTAGAACACTTGACACAATAATTAGATCACCACTTTAAAATTCTAACGATCATTTTCAATTAAGGAAATAAATTTTCCTAGAAGATGTAACCAGTCAAGAAGTTGGCACACACCTACCAAAAGATTAGGTTGAAATAATTATAACCTAATTATATGTATATGTATATATATATATCATAGAGTGTAGGTGTTTTTTTTTGTTTCCAATAAGTTGATGGAGATTACCACGACTAAGAGAATCAGTTAGAGTTTACCCAGATTCCAAATTTAAAGCTCCAAATTACTAAAGTTTTCCGCTTTAAATTTATATTATATATACACACACACTTTAAATATAATATGCATTTTTTTCTCTATAATATATTTTATAAATTTATATTTAATTTTTAATATACAAAATTATTATTATTTTAATTTTATGAATATTTTTGTATTAGTCTAATGCTACAAAAAATTTAAGTTCATAAATTTATATTTAATTTTTATTATTATCAAATAATTATTATACAAATTTTTACAAAATCGTTATTAGTTTACAAAATTGTTATTATTATAAAAATATATTTTTTTTGTAATTTTTATTAATTAATTTGATAATATAGCTTTGCGTAGTCATAGATTTCTCAAGAGACCATAATCCAGCTTTAGAATTAATCAATCAAAGTGAGTATGTCGCCCAAGTCATCTTAAACATTTTTGACTCTTTAGTATTAGTGTATATTATGGGTTAGACAATTCAACCTAGATATTTCTTGTTATATTTTTAGTTATGTCAACTCAATTAATCAACATTGTAGAAAATTAATCAAGACTTAATTTCTTTTGTCTTTTTGCTTTATTTTACAAGAAAATAAAAAAGAAAAAGAGGACATACTTAACTTGGTGATGTTACGTCTCACTCTTAAAGTCTTGGTCTATTGGCACATTCAATGTCTAATTCTTAAAAGATTACAGAAAGAAGTGAATATTATTTAAAGAATTAACTAAAAGGTGAATTAGGAAGTTTCCTAATAAAGAGAGAAATTAATTAAGGAGAAGGATAAGATCAATCTGGTAAAACAAAAACAAAGGAAAAGAAAAAAGAGTAACAGAAGAGAGTTCTCACCTTCAAAATAATAGGGATATTTTAAAATATACCATATTTTGTAAGATGTAAATACCATTACGTGAAGATATTCCTACTATATTCTACCTGTTATCATTATGAAATAACAAGAACAATATTTTTAAAATTACAAAAGAATTATATCCTAAGTTATTATTTCACTAAAGTTTAGGAACAAACATATATATTAATATTTTTTTCTAGTTGACTAATAGAACAAGACATCTTTTCACTCTTAATTTAAGCGAGTATATGTATTTTTTTCAAACTTAAAAAGGAAAATATATCAATTTTCCTATTTCATGTAGTCAAGGTCTTGGTAAATTTTAGAAAAAGAAAAAAATAAAATTCTAAGATTACCCAAAAAAAAAAATCCATAAGAGTATACCTATATTTCAAATTAAAGCTTTTCACTCTAACTTCTACTTGCATTAAAAAAAAAAATTCTGTTATGCTTGATGATTTATAAATTCCTCCTTAGGGTGCAAAGGGATCACACCTGAAAAAAATGTTTGCTTTAATTAACTTTTATTTTCTTGTGACCATTTATTTTTATTTTCCTATGACTATTTATTTTATAAAATAAGTTAATATTGCAAGTTAATTTTAAATTTTAAATCCTAAATATCTATATTATTATCATTTCAATTCCATCGTACCTTATTTTCTGCAGAAATAAATTTTTTTGTCATTATTTGTTGCATATATTTGTAAGTTTGTGTAGCCTTTTGTGGCCACAAACTTCTCAAGAGACTGAAGATTAAAACTATTAGCTTTCACAATTACAACGACATATTTTTTACTAATCAGATCCAGCATTAAAATCAATCAATCAAAATGAGTCTTTATCCAAGTCATTTTAAACTATTTTGTACTCTTTAGTCTTGGCTCATGCTAAGGGTTAGAAAATTCAGTCTAAACATAGAAATTTTTGTACACGGCATATTTATTGTCATATGTGTTATCATGTCTATATCAATTATTTAGTGGAGAAGATTAGGGAGCTAATAAGTAAATAGTATTTAAAGAATATACTAAAAGTTTAATAGGAAATTTTCCTAATTCAACTAAATGGTAGCCAAAGCATATCATAATTTTTTATTCTTGCATTTTACTTTAGTAGAGAAAGATGATATTGGCAATCAAAATATTATTTTAATGAAATTAATTGATAATATAATTAGAAAATATATTTATATACAAACTAAATTTGGTAAGAACATTTGAAACAATAATTATATTACCACTTTAAAATTCTAACAATCATTTTCAATTAAGGAAATATATTTTTTTACAAGATATACCCAATCAGAAATTGGCATATAAAAATATATAATTCTATGAATCTTTTTCAGTCCAAAAAAGAATAATATATATTGTCGTGAGTCTCTCTTTTTTAAAACAACGAATTTTCTATGATCCTTTTTATTGAAAAGATATGTTTTCTTAGAAAATTACAATAAGATGTTGACCTATTAAAAATTAAATTTCAAGTCTAGAATGAACCATTCCTAATCACATATTCTTCACGATCTGATATTATTTGTTATGAGGAGTTATGTCACTTACTATTTGATAGTTCGATAATATTCCAGTTAGATTATGACAGATTTTAATTGACATCGATCCTTACAACTTTAATTCGTCAATTTTATCAACGTACTAACTTGATAGTTATCATTTTTGGATTTCATAGAAGTTTAAAAGTGTAACACAAAATTTCAAATATTATAAAAATTAAATATTTTTAACACAAAGAATGGAAAACAAAATTCCATAGTAGGGTATTCCTGAACTCATATGAGAAGGATACAAATGACAATATTTGTTTGGTTTGAGTTTTTTCTAAGCCCAAAACAAAGCCTGATCGAAGATAATTGGAGAAGTAAGAGGCCCAATAAGAGGATAAGGTAAATAAGAAGGACAAGATCAATATACATGGTCGAGGAGGAAAGAAAGTAATAAAAGAGCAGGAGAAATGAGTTACAGTTCAGCAGAGGACAACTGGCTAAAGATGAATGGAAGGTTGAGAGAAAAACCGTTCAGAAGCCTCCACGTCGCCAAGAGAAAAGCTGAAGACTTCACATACAGGCTCTCCAGCGAAAAAAACGACCGCAAGGCAAGTTGATGAAGAAGAGCAACTGTAAATAAAAGGGAGAGAGGTAATTCTTCTCATCGATTCTAGATAGGCTTGGTGAAAATTTAGGTTGAAAATTTAACTTGAATTTATTTTTTATATATTTAATTTGATTTAAATTTAAATTTAATAAAATAAAATTGAATTACAGTTCAAATTCAGATCAAATTGAGTTAAAAAATCAGATTTTAAAAATTTAAAAAATAATTTTTTTATTTACGAATAATTAAATTAAAATTTGACTAATTTAATTCGATCTGATTTAATTTAACTGTAATTTACTTAAAATTTGAAAGATCTTAAATTTAACTCGACTAAAACCTAACTCGATTCAACTTATAATAAAAAAAATTTGAGTTCAATCCCGTTTATATTTACAGTAAAATTTAACCCAATTATAAAAAAAAAGTTCATTCAAATCGAGCTGGATCTGATTTTTTTGCATCACTAATTCTAGAATAGGGAAGAGGCAACACTACACTCTCTTTCTCCGAGAAAAGAGATTTATTTGGACGGGGTCTAGTTTTTATTCTGCAATATTTACTTGTTTGTACTTCTTTGAGTTAGGGAAAAAAATCTTGTACAAACAGGTTTTAAAGTTTAAAAATATTTTTGAGTATATTAGAGTAAATTTTCTTCACCAGTACGACATAAGATTCATTGATATTTTTGGTAATAAATTTGGTTGGTAATTTTCCATCTTGGTTGTTACAGAATAATACAAAATTAGAAGCATTGTATTTAAGGAACAACTCATTCACAAGAAAGTATCAACTGCCTATCTTCAAACAGAATTTAAACTGCAACACAATAAAGCTAACTGAAGTAGAAAGAAAACACTTGTAAAAAGAACTAGCGAATCAAGATACCACCATCAACAAACAACGAGGAGCAAAAACACAGCAAGCTCCGAAAAACTCAAATGCCACATCCCAGGTTCAACACAAGCAACAACAAAAGGCAGCAGATAAGCACACAACAAACCATACAACAGTCACAATACCGTAGAGGAAAAGAGAAGCAACAAGACAAACACTTATGTGAAACGGAAATTGGGAAATCCCCATCTACCCTCGAAAGAATTCTGTCTAATTTGGAGGAGAGGGGCATTGAACCAGATATCCCATTAGGAATTGGAGAACTTAAAAAGATTCCATGTATTGAATTTCTCTCATCCTTTTTTATCAGGCTCTATACCAGAGATTTTTTTCCATATCTAAAGATGGTAGAAGGTCTTTTCCACAAGAAGTTAGCAGGCCAAGTTCTTTCTCGACTGACTGACCTAAACTAAGGGCAGTTTGCCTGTCAGGTCTACATAAAAAATATAAACAAGTGAAATTTCTTAATCAGATCGCGCTTTGAATTTTTTAAAATGATTATATATATTTTTTAATTTAATGTAAATTTATTAAGACAAGTCCATTGAACTTATTTGGGCTTGTAATACGGGCACATGGGTTGACTCAGGTACAACACGGGTCTACGAGTTGGCACGACTCATTATGGACTCGTGCCAAACACGGCCCATAGCTTGACATCTTAGTCCAACTCGATCTGAACATCGTGCCATACCGTGTCGCACTTATACTATTTGTAGGCCGTATTCACAAGCCGGTCCAACCCATTTACATCTCTAAATTTTCCTAACGTGTCACTCCATTGTTGATCTGCTATTTGTAGCAACTTTCTTCGCCAGGCTATGACCATGGCCTTTTTAGCATGGGTCCCACTGTATCCTCGAAATCCCGGAGCCTATTCGCAGCATTAATTTTGCGGACTCGAGTTCCAAACATAAGGTTTGGATCCGTAGGTTCGGCGAACAGTTTCCTGCCGCAATGGATCTTCTTTACTATCGGGATAATTCACAGATACTAACGTGGGCATCCTTGTCATTTGCCGTAGTGGCATTTGCCATTGCACTTTATGCAATGCCACATACGCACTTACAAATTTACCCCTAACAGTACTAAATTTGATAATGGATTTATAATTTGCCTGTTTTCTTTTTTTTTTTAATCAAAACTGAAATAACTCAAAAAATTTTCCATTTTTAATATTTAGAGTTAAAAAAATTAATAGTAATTATAAAATTTATTTAGCATGATTCATTTGAAAGCCTTGATTGACACCACTTAAATATTAAATTAAAATTTTTAATTCAATTTTCTTTAAATGTAATCATTAAATTTTACTTAGTAATTTGATTTTATAGCATACATCAATCGAATAAAAGGGAAATATTTTATTAACAAAGGAGCTAGAATATATATGTATCTATGTCTGTATTGGCAAAATTGAGTCCAATAATTTTTTCAAAATACAAAATTTATAAAATATAATAATTATAATATTTTAAATAATAACATTATAACAAATATGTAGATATACAAAATAAAAACACCAAAATTTAATGAGGTTTGGTAAAAATTATTATTTACGTCCTTGTGCACCATTTACAAATTACAGAATTTGAGTATAATATACAAATATTCACAAGTTAAGACTAAGGTACAATATTTACAGAAATGATAAATTAAAATATAAAATATTATAAATTGGGGGAGTAAAATAAACTTTTCCAGGAAGTTGCACATGAAGAAGCCCTCTGTGTTTCATGCTCTGTTTTATGGACTTCGGAAAATGCATGAAACAAATGAGTTGAGCTCCCTATTTATAGCCGATGCAAAGCTGTATTAATCATCACGCTTCTCCTCTCTTCATGCCACCTGCAAGCTTCAATAACGAGTGTCAATTTGTAGCAATGACGGCACAAGCAGGACCTGTCCAGGGTTCTTTCCTCAGACCCACATCTGTCCCCGAAGCCAGCTGCATCAACGCTCTTCTTGCAGCTATCTTTGAAGGCTCTGGAAATGAGCCACCTCGGTTAACAGTATGTATGTAGGTATAAAATTTCTGCGTCAAAAAACATGAACTATTGCCCACAAAATGCAACTCCTTGGTTGGCACATTCACCACCTTATGAAAATAACACTGCAGACTCAGTCTACAAATAATAAATAAGAAATCAGCGATTGAAGATGGAAAAATTAATAATGGAAAGAAAGAAAATCCAGAGAGAAGAAATCAAAATAAAAAATTAATGACTTTACTTTTACAATTTGTTATACAAATTAGAGTTTAAGGTTAGTGCCATGTTTGGCGGAATTTGGCTAAGAATGTTAAGAGTTTTCTTAGCCTTTTATTTTAATTTAAATTTTAGGCCTTTCGAATCCATTTTAATTTCAAATGTTGTCATGTCATTAATGAAACTATTTTTTAATGTTTTTTCTCAGCTTATTATTAGTGTCACGAGTAAACAAAATGAAAATGTAATATTGCCCCCAAAAAATAGCTTCATTCTCATAGACACCTTCACATGGGTTGGAAGATAAGTGAAGGTTTTGGAATTCGCTAGCATATAAAAGGAAAAAAGAATAACACGTACATACGCCAATGCGGAAATACGCATAAATATATGCATCAATGAAGTGGTTCTTGTCCAAGTACAACCACTCTAGGGAAGTCAAATTCATATAGTCTGCAAATATTTGCCCATGAAAATTGTCGTCTGACAAGCTCAAGAACATCAATTCGAAGCAGCTAGAGACAACATGTCTTGGTTGCTCCCCTGAAAAATCATTGCTCGATAGATCTAACAACTTTAGTCCTTTTATAACACGCATTGAAGAAGGAATGTTGCCTTCAAAACTATTTCCTGATATGTTTATAAACAACAAGCTTGAAAGGATAATACCTATATTCTTTGGGAGTTGACCTCTGAAATGGTTATTGGAAATATCTATATAAACTAAATCATGTTTGGAAATATCAGACAACAAATTAGGTTGAAATAATTGAAATGCAGTATGAACATATTGGTTTCAATTAGGTGATTAATAATCATGCAGAACCTCTGATTTAAAAGAGAGAGAAGAAATAATATTAATTACAGGAAAAATAAGCTAATTAAAAGAATAACAGAATTGAAAAATCAACTCAACAAAAAGCATAAGAAACTTAATTAATTGAAATGGTAATTAGGAGCAGCCCATTAATCGTGAGGAATAACTTTATGAAAAGCTACCAGAAGGTAACTTGGAGAAATCGCACGAAGGAAAATGTAAACTTGAGTGTAGTTTTGGAATCAAATTGGTATCACACAAATACATTACCACTGAAAAACAAGTTATACATGCATATAGCCTAGCGCTATCACTGACATAATACATGTTTCCAAACCCAGTAAAAATATAAATCTATAAATGTATCAATAAAATAAAACCATATTCTCCGCCAATATGAATTTATCCAAAGGATGGCAAATAATCCCAACATCAGTGTCACATAGGATGCCGCAAAACTCCAATAGAATGATACCATATCAACTGCAGATTCATCTTCTTCTGCTCTGTTACCAGATTCTGTTGTGGGCGAATCCAGTACACCGGTGCAGTTCTTGTCAATTGTTGGACCACAAAGACCTGGATTACCTCTATAATTTCTCTCATCAAAGTTTGCAAATTGTCCTGCATTAGGAGTTGGCCCTGACAAGTTGTTGTATGACAGGTTGAAGTTTGATAAGAAATGCAGTTCAGTCAGTTGGGAAGGAATTTGGCCACTGAGTTTGTTGTGGGAGAGGTCTAGGCTCTCTATCATGCTCAGATTGGAAAATCCACGAGGTATAGAACCTGATAAGAAGTTATGAGAGAAATTCAATGCACGGAGTTCTTGAAGGTTTCCGATCTCTGGTGGGATGTCTCCAGTTAATTCATTGCAGGACAAGTCCAAGCCAGTCATACTACTTAGAATTGTGCCTCGGTAAGCTTCATATCTATACTTCGTCGTAAATCCTATTTCTTGTTGACCTGATGGCCTATATTCTACTTCCGAGTTGGCTAATTGAAGAGTAGCATTATAGTAATAACTACCATAGTTATGTCCAGTGTAAGGTTCCCAAAAATAGAACTGGCTATAATCACTTGTTTCCATCGGTGTCGTCCACAGCCTTATGTTAGTGAAGCATCCAGGTATCGAGCCATTTAACTTGTTATTAGAAATATCCATGATACTGAGCTCTCTCAATTGACACAATTGCTTAGGAAGATTACCTTCAAGACTGTTTCCTCTCAGAAGAAGAATACGCAGGGATGAAGACTCGTTTATCCAATGAGGAATACTTCCAGAAAAGTTATTGTAGCTTAGGTCGAGAGTAACTAATTGAGAGCTTTTGAGCAATGCGGACGGAATTTCCCCATTGAACTGATTATTGTGTAGGTAAAGGTGGTATGCTGATGAAAGATTAAAGGATGATGTCATGGATCCAAGCAACCTGTTTTTAGAGACGTCCAGCGTTTGAAGATCTCTACATTTATTCAACTGAACAGGAATATTACCTTCCAAAAAATTGTTTGACATTAAAAGAATATGGAGATCCGACAAGTTTCCAATCCAATCAGGAATATGGCCAGACAACACGTTGTTGGATATGTCTAAGGTATTTAAAGATTTGGCTTCTAACAATCCATCTTCAATCTTTCCGCTGAAGTTATTGTTGTCTAACTGCAACAGCCGTAAATTAGTCAAGTTCATATATTTCGGAAAAATTGTTCCTTGTAGCTTGTTATTTGATAGGCTCAAGAGAGACAGTGAAAAACAACCAGTTAGAAATTGTGTGGGTAATTCTCCCGAAAACTTATTACCCGACAAATCCAGTACATTAAGCGTTTTCATCTCACCCATTGAAGAAGGAATATTGCCCTCAAAACTATTTTCTGACATGTTCATAAAGAACAATTTTGGGAGTATCTTACCAATGTTACTAGGGAGCTCACCACTGAATTTATTGTTGGAGATATCCAAATAAAGCAGACTGTGATTAGATTTTGGCAGTTGAGGAATTCTTGAAAGTGAGTTATTCTTCAAATACAAAATTTCTAATTTTGTATTATTCTCCAACAACCAGGCGGGAAAGTTTCCTACCAACTTGTTGTGAGAGAGGTCAATGAGTCGTAAATTATATTGGTATAGAAGAAAATTAGGAATAGCAAGTATACTACAGTTGCTCAAATACATGGCCTTCAACTGAAAGGTAGGAAGCCAAGGAAAACTTTCATTTTGCACTTGTATCAAATTGTTTGAAAGTTGGAGTACTTGAAGCTTTGAATGATTAGCCAATAAACTGAGTGAGAACGGGCCTTCAAAGATATTATCAGAAAGAGATAAATATTCAAGGGACGTAAGATTTGCAATAATAGATGAGAAGTTGCCAGATAATCTATTGAATGAGAGGTCGAGAACTTTGAGGTTGGTCAAGTTTTTGAGACAATGGGTGATATAACCATCAAAATTATTCCAACTCAGATCCAACTCTACAAGATTCTTCAAGTCACATAATCCTGCATGAGAAGTAGTAGGGAAAACAAAAATATCAAGTCTTAAGTTGTTGGATCATATAAGCTAATATATGACATTTAAATTGGATCATACCACTAGTAAGCGAGCCGCTTATTCTATTGTTACTTAGATCCAAGAATTTCAAGTTTTTCAGATTTGCTAATCCTGTGCCAATTAAAAAAAAAAGGAATATTATGTCACATAATCTTGTATTAGAAGTAGTAGGGGAAACAAAATTATCATGTTTTAAGTCATTGGATCATGACAATTAATAAATGACATTTAAATTAGATCATACCACCAGTAAGAAAGCCGCTTATTTCATTATAACTTAGATCCAAGAATTTCAAGCTTTTCAAATTTGCTAATCCTGTGCCAAGAAAAAAGAAATAGAATTTAAAAAGTAAACAAAAAATTAAATTGAAAGATATAGAAAGGTTGGATGCCTGAAAGAAGTGATTTAATTAAAACAAACAAGTTGAGGATGATTGTATTTTTACTGCAGGATGATTTATATAAAACTTTAGGGGTAGCTTCAATTAGTAGAAGGACAACTAATTAAAAATTTTAATGTTACGTACCTTGGATTAACTGAGAGTCGTTTGCAATTATACTATTGTAACTTAGATCCAACATTTTCAACTTTGTCAAATTTTCTAAACCTGCAAAAAAATGAAATATGAAAAATTACAAGAAGACTAGGATTATTTGTATGTCCTCAAAGAAAAGTTATTTATAATTGTAGGGGTAGGTTCAAGTAGTAGAAAGACAACTGATTAAAAATTTTAATGTTGCCTACCTTGGATTAACTGAGAGTCGTTTGCAATTATATAATTTCCACTTAGATCCAGCGTTTCCAACTTTGTCAAATTTCCTAAACCTGCAAAAAAATAAAATATGAAAAATTACAAGAAGACTAGGATTAATTGGATGTCCTCAACGAAATAATACCTAAGCAAGGTATAAATTTAGATACTATGCCTTGGTTAGGTCTGAAAACTTCCTCCAAGAGATTTCCTTTAAGAATCAATGTCTTTATTGAAGTCATTGAAGTCAAATGTGGCAAAATACTGTCATTTAAGCTATTATAACTAAGATTTAAGATCTCCAGCTTCTTCAAACTCCCAAAACCATTAAAACCTACAACGAGACACTTGCACTCTTAATAAATTTTAGAAATTATCAACAGCAGAAAATTGCGAAGCAAATATTTTCTTTTTTCAATAGTTATAAGATATGCTATCAAAAGACAAAATAGAAAAACAACCAGTAAGAGAGCTGCTTATTCCATTGTAACTTAGATCCAAGAATTTCAAGCTTTTCAAATTTGCTAATCCTGTGCCAAGAAAAAAGAAATAGAATTTAAAAAGTAAACAAAAAATTAAATTTAAAGATATAGAAAAATTAGATGCCTAAAAGAAGTGATTTAATTAAAACAAACAGGTGGAGGAGGATTGTATTTTTACTGCAGGATGATTTACATAAAATTTTAGAAGTCATTTATAACTATAAGGGTAGCTTCAATTAGTAGAAAGATAACTGATTAAAAATTTTAATGTTACATACCTTGGATTAACAGAGAGTTGTTTGCAATTATACTATTGTAACTTAGATCCAACATTTTCAACTTTGTCAAATTTCCTAAACCTACAAAAAAAGAAATATGGAAAATTACAAGAAGACTAGGATTAATTGGATGTCCTCAAAGAAAAGTTATTTATAACTATAGGGGTAGCTTCAATTAGTAGAAAGACAACTGATTAAAAAATTTAATGTTTCCTACCTTGGATTAACAGAGAGTCGTTTGCAACTATACGATTCCATCTTAGATCCAACCTTTCCAACTTTCTCAAATTTCCTAAACCTACCAAAAAAAAAAAAAAAAAAGAAATATGAAAAATTATAGAAATACTAGGATTAATTGGATATCCTTAAAGAAGTAATACCTAAGCAAGGTATAATTTTAGATGCTATACCTTGGTTAGGTCTAAAAACTTCAACCATCTGATTGTCATGAAGAATCAAAGTCTTTAGTGAAGTTAGTGAAGCCAAATACGGTAAAATACTGTCATTAAAGGCATTAGCACCAAGATTTAAGATCTCCAGCTTCTTCAAACTCCCAAAACTATCAGAGCCTGCAACGGAGACAATTGCAATCTTATAAATAGCAGAAATTATCGACAACAAAAAATTGCAAAGCAAAAAGTAATTTTTTAATATGTATCAAATATACTGAGTCATTTGGACATTCATCCTTCTACTCGAAAGGCAAAAATTATATACCTTTATTACCGTATAAACAACCATCGAACCAATTGTAAGATAAGTCTAAGTTTTGCAATTCTTCCAAAGGAGAAAACAAGGACACATTTAGATTTACACGCGGCACTTCATCGTAGAGAGTTTCTAATGTCCATTGCATTGTTTCATCGAGTGTGAGTTCCATCACGCGTCGAGTGGTGGCATTGCACTTAACTTGCTCCCAACTACAACAGTCAGGAGATGTTCCATCATCAATCCATGAAGCTAGAATATCATCAACATCCCCATTACTCACTGATTTAAAGAAGGCTTTGATTTCCAGCAAAGCAAATCTCTCTTTTTCTAAACAACTTTCGTATCCATGCATTTGGATCAATAACATCATTAAAATCAACGAAACTGAAAACTTCATAAAGATAGTTTCCATTGGAACACAGCCTCTCATTTGCTGTCAATCTGCTTCACTCTTAAATGTCACCTAGCTATGTGGTAAACAAACTATTAGTTGCACAATTTAAAGACTTTGGGTATGTAGTGAGGAAACATTAATTCTGAAAAAAGAAAAAATAATTGTCAAGTCTAAATTATGACCAAGTATAGTTTCTACAAAAATATGTGACATCAATTTATTGAAATTGACACACCCCTACCAAAAGATTAGGTTGAAATAATTATAACCTAATTTTATATGTATATATATATATCATATCATATGGTTTAGGTGTTTTCTTTTGTTTACAATAAGTTGATGGAGATTACCATAACTAAGACAATCAATTAGAGTTTACCCAGATTCCAAATTTAAAGCTCCAAATTGCTAAAGTTTTCCGCTTTAAATTTATATTATACATACACACACACTTTAAATATAATATGCATTTTTTCTTTATAATATATTTTATAAATTTATATTTAAATTTTCATATACAAAATTATTGTTATTTTAATTTTATGAATATTTTTGACAAAAATATTATTAGTCTAATGCTACAAAAAATTTAAGTTCATAAATTTATATTTAATTTTTATTATTATCAAATAATTATTATACAAATTTTTTACAAAATCGCTATTAGTTTACAAAATCGTTATTATTATAAAAATATATTTTTTGTAATTTTTATTAATTAATTTGATAATGTAGCTTTGTGCAGTCATAGATTTCTCAAGAGACCATAATCTAGCTTTAGAATTAATTAATTAAAGTGGGTATCTCGCCCAAGTTATCTTAAATATTTTTGTCTATTTAGTGTTAGTGTATATTATGGGTTAGACAATTCAATCTAGATATTTCTTATTATATATTTAGTTATGTCAACTCAATTAATCAACATTGTAGAAAATTAAGCAAGACTTCATTTCTTTTTTCTTTTTGCTTTCTTTTACAAGAAAATAAAAAGGAAAAAGAGGACATATACTTGACCTAGTGATGTTACGCCTCACTCTTAAAGTCTTGGTCTATTGACACATTCAATGTCTAATTCTTAAAAAATTACGGAAGGAAGTGAATATTATTTAAAGAATTATCTAAAAGGGGAATTAGGAAGTTTTCTAATAAAGAGAGAAATTAATTAAGGAGAAGGATAAGATCAATCTGGTAAAACAAAAACAAAGAAAAAGAAAAAAGAGTAATAGAAGAGAGTTCTCACATTCAAAATAACAAAAATATTCTAAAATATACCGTATCTTGTAAGATACAAGTACTAATACGTGTGAAGATATTTCTACCATATTCTACATGTTATCATTATGAAATAACAAGAACAATATTTTTAAAATTACAAAAAAGTTATATCCTAAGTTATTATTTCACTAAAGTCTAGGAACAAACATATATATTAATATTTTTTTCTAGTTAAACTAATAGAACAAGATATCTTTCCACCCTTAATTTAAGCGAGTATATGTATTTTTCTCAAACTTGAAAAGGATATCAATTTTCTTATTTCATGTAGTCAAGATCTTGGTAAATTTTAGAAAAAGAAAAAAAAATGAAATTCTAAGTTGTCAAATAATCACATCAGTTGATTTAAATATGACAGAGATTGTTATGACCAAAAAAAAATTAATAAGAGTTTACCTATATTTCAAATTTAAAGCTTTTCACTCTAACTTCATTATAGGGATTTTCTGATGTCCATTGCCCTGTTTCATTGAGTGAGAGTTCCATCACACGTCGAGTGGTGGCATTGCACTTAACTTGCTCCCAACTACAACAGTCAGGAGATGTTCCATCATCAATCCATGAAGCTAGAATATCATCAACATCCCCATTACTCACCGATTTAAAGAAGGCTTTGATTTCCAGCAAAGCAATTCTCTCTTTTTCTAAACAACTTTCGTATCCATGCATTTGGATCAATAACATTATTAAAATCAACGAAACTGAAAACTTCATAAAGATAGTTTCCATTAGAACACAACCTCTCATTTGCTGTGGTAAACAAACTATTCGTTGCACAATTTAAAGACTTTGGGTATGTAGTGAGGAAACATTAATTCTGAAAAAGAAAAAATAATTGTTAAGTCTAAATTATGACCGAGTATAGTTTCTACAAAAATATGTTACATCAATTCATTGAAATAGACACACCTACCAAAAGATGAGGTTGAAATAATTATAAGCTAATTATATATGTAAATATATATCATATGGTTTAGGTGTATTTTTTTTTGTTTCCAATAAGTTGATGGAGATTACCATGACTAAGACAATTAGTTAGAGTTAACCCAGACTCCAAATCTAAAGCTCCAAATTGCTAAAGTTTTCCGCTTTAAATTTATATTTTATATACACAACGCTTTAAATATAATATGCATTTTTTTCTTTATAATATATTTTGTAAATTTATATTTAATTTTTTAATATACAAAATAATTATTATTTTAATTTTATGAATATTTTTGACAAAAATATTATTAGTCTAATGCTACTAAAAATTTAAGTTCACAAATTTATTATTTAATTTATTATTATTATGAAATAATTATTATATTATCTTGTTTTAAATTTTTATACAATTTTTTTTAAAAATTGTTATTAGTTTACAAAATTGTTATTATTACAAACATATATTTTTTTAATTTTGATTAATAATTTGAGTTTACAAATTTATATTTATTTTTACAAAATAATTGTTATTCTAATTTTTATGCAATTTGTTTTTATAAAATCAGTACCAGTTTAATGTTAGAAATATATGTCTTTGTAATTTTTATAAATTGATTTGGTTATTTAATTAGAATATAAATTTTAATTTTCTAATTTATATAAAATAATTATGATTTTATCCTTACAAAATAATTAAAAATCAGTTTAATACAAAATTAACAAATATTAATTTATAAAAGAAAGTAATATTGTAAGTTGATTTTAAAATTTAAATATTATTACCATTTCAATTTCATCGTACATCATTTTCTATGCAGAATTAAATCTTAATTTTTCTCATTAATAGTTGCATACATGTGTAGCCATAGATTTCTCAAGAGATCATAATCTAGCTTTAATATTTAATTAATGAAAGTGAGTAGTCGCCCATGTCATCTTAAACGTTTCTAACTCTTCAGTCTTAGTGTATGGTAAGGGTTAGACAATTCAGCCTAGACATTTCTTGTTATATCTTTAGTCATGTCAACTCAATTAATCAACGTTGTAGAAAATTTAGCAAGACTTGATTTCTTTTTTCTTTTTGCTTTATGACCGAGTATAGTTTCTACAAAAATATGTTACATCAATTTATTGAAATAGACACACACCTACCGAAAGATGAGGTTGAAATAATTATAAGCAAATTATATATATCATATGGTTTAGGTGTATTTTTTGTTTCCAATAAGTTGATGGAGATTACCAGGACTAAGACAATTAATTAGAGTTGACCCAGATTCCAAATTTAAAGCTCCAAATTGCTAAAGTTTTCCGCTTTAAATTTATATTTTATATACACACACTTTAAATATAATATGCATTTTTTTCTTTATAATATATTTTATAAATTTATATTTAATTTTTAATATACAAAATTATTGTTATTTTAATTTTATGAATATTTTTTACAAAAATATTATTAGTCTAATGCTACAAAAAATTTAAGTTCATAAATTTATATTTAATTTTTTATTATTATCAAATAATTATTATACAAATTTTTTACAAAATCGTTATTAGTTTACAAAATCGTTATTATTATAAAAATATATTTTGTGTAATTTTTATTAATGTAGCTTTGTGTAGCTATAGACTTTTCTAAAGACCATAATCCAGCTTTAGAATTAATCAGTCAAAGTGAGTATGTCGCCCAAGTCATCTTAAACATTTTTTACTCTTCGATGTTAGTGTATATTATGGGTTAGACAATTCAACCTAGACATCTTTTGTTATATCTTTAGTTATGTCAACTCAATTAATCAACATTATAGAAAATTAAGCAAAACTTTGATTTCTTTTTTCTTTTTGCTTTATTTTACAAGAAAATAAAAAAGAAAAAGAAGACATATACTTGACTTAGTGATGTTACGCCTCACTCTTAAAGTCTTGGTCTATTGGCACATTCAATGTCTAATTCTTAAAAGATTACGTAAGGAAGTGAATTATTTAAAGAATTAACTAAAAGAAAAAGGATAAGATCAATCTTGCTAATAAAGAGATAAGTTAATTAACGAGAAAGATAAGATCAATTTGGTAAAAAACAAACAACGGAAAAGAAAAAAGAGTAAAGAAGAGAGTTCTCACCTTCAAAAAAACAGGGATATTCTAAAATATATCGTATTTTATAAGATGCAAATACCAATATGTGCGAAAACATTCTTACCATATTCTACCTGTTATCATTATGAAATAACAAGAACAATATTTTTAAAATTACAAAAGAATTATATCCTAAGTTATTGTTTCACTAAAATCTAGGAACAAACATAGATATTAATATTTTTTTTAGTTAAACTAATAGAACAAGATATCTTTCCACCCTTAATTTAAGCGAGTATATGTATTTTTCTCAAACTTGAAAAGGAAATTATATCAATTTTCTTATTTCATGTAGTCAAGGTCTTGGTAAATTTTAGAAAAAGAAAAAAAAATGAAATTCTAAGGTTGTTATCTCATCAATTGATTGAAATATGACAGAGATTGTCATAACCGGAAAAAAAATTAATAAGAGTATACCTATATTTCAAATTTAAAGCTTTTCACTCTAACTTCTATTTTCATTAAAAAAAATCCGTTTGTGCTTGATGATTATAAATTCCTTCATAGGGTGCAAAGAGATCACACCTAAAAAAAACGTTTGTTTTAGTTAACTTTTACTTTCTTGTGACTATTTATTTTATGAAATAAGTTAATATTGCAAGTTGATTTTAAAATTTAAATCCTAAATATTTATATTATTATCATTTCAATTCCATCGTACGTCATTTTCTGTAGAAATAATTTTTTTTATCATTATTCATTGCATACATTTGAAAGTTTGTGTAGCCTTTTGTGGCCACAGACTTCTCAAGAGAATGAAGATTAAAACTATTAGCTTTCACAATTGCAGCGACACATTTTTGACTAGTCAAAATCAAGCTTTAAAATTAATTAATTAAAATGAGTCTTCATCAAAGTCATTTTAAACCATTTTGCACTCTTCAGTCTTGACTCATGCTAAGGGTTAAAAAATTCAGCCTAGACGTAAAAATTTTTGTACACTGCATATTTATTATTATATGTTTTATCATGTCAATATCAATTATTTAGTGGAGAAGATTAGGGAGCTAATAAGTGAATAGTATTTAAAGAATATACTAAAAGTTCAATAGGAAATTTTCCTAATTCAACTGTATGGTAACCAAAGCATATCATAATTTTTTATTCTTGCATTTTACTTTAGTAGAGAAAGATGATATTAGCAATCAAAATATTATTTGAATGAAATTATATTGATAGTGGTAATTAGAAAATATATTTATGTAGAAACTAAATTTGGTAAGAACATTTGACACAATAATTATATTACCACTTTAAAATTCTAACAATCATTTTCAATTAAAGAAATATATTTTTTTACAAGATATACCCAATCAGAATTGACATATAAAAATATATAATTCTACGAATCCTTTTCGGTCCAAAAAAGAATAATATATATAGTGTCGTAAGTCTTTAATTTTTAAAATAACGAATTTTTTACGATCTTTTTTTATTGAAAAGATATGTTTTCTTAGAAAATTACAATTAAATGTTGACCTATTAAAAATTAAATTTCAAGTCTAGAATGAACCATTCTAATCACATATTCTTCACGATCCGATATTGTTTGTTATGAGGAGTTATGTCACTTACTATTTGATAGTTCGATAATATTCCAGTTAGATTATGACAGATTTTAATTGACACCGATCCTTACAACTTTAATTCGTCAATTTTATCACCGTACTAACTTGATAGTTATCATTTTTGGATTTCATAGAAGTTTAAAAGTGTAACACAAAATTTCAAATATTATAAAAATTAAATATTTTTAACACAAAGAATGGAAAACAAAATTCCATAGTAGGGTATTCCTGAACTCATATGAGAAGGATACAAATGACAATATTTGTTTGGTTTGAGTTTTTTCTAAGCCCAAAACAAAACTTGATCGAAGATAATTGGAGAAGTAACAGGCCCAATAAAGGATAAGATAAATAAGAAGGACAAGATCAATATGCATGGTCAAGGAGGAAAGAAAGTAATAAAAGGGCAGGAGAAATGAGTTACAGTTCGGCAGAGGACAACTGGCTAAAGATGAATGGAAGGTTGAGAGAAGAACCATTCAAAAGCCTCCACGTCATTAAGAGGAAAGCTGAAGACTTCGCATGCAGGCTCTCCAGTGAAAAAACGACCGCAAGGCAAGTTGATGAAGAAGAGCAACTGTAAATAAAAGGGAGGGAGGTAATTCTTCTCATTGATTCTAGGTAGGCTTGGTGAAAATTTCAACCTGAATCTGACTTTATTTTTTATATATTTAATTTGGATCGAATTTAAATTTAATAAAATTAAGTTAGATCAAAATTCGAATTCAAATAAGATCGAGTTAAAAAATTAAATTTTAAAAATTTAAAAAAATAATTTTTTTCTTATTTTTTTACTAGTCAGATTAAAATTCAATTAATTTAATTTAACCCAATTCGATCTGTTTTTAATTCATTTGAAGTTCGGAAGACCTCAAATTTAACTCAACTAGGGCGCGGCTAGATTAAATTTATAATAAAAAAAATTTAAGCTCAATTCAGTTTATATTTAGAGTCAGGTTAAACCCAATCTTAAAAAGAAAATTCACTCAAATGGGGCGGCCTGATTTTTTTTGCATCTCTAATTCTTAAAACAGGGAAGAGGCAACACTCTCTCCCTCTAAGAAAAGAGATTTATTTGGACAGAGTCTAGTTTTTATTCTGCAATATTTACTTGTTTGTACTTTTTTGAGTTAGGAACAAAATCTTGTACAAACAGATTTTAAAGTTTAAATTTTTTTTCGAGTATATTAGAGTAAATTTTTGTAAAAAGTTTTTAATTTTATTTTAGATAAACACTTTCAAGATCATGTTCTACATAAACCAATTCCTTACTTTCTTAACATAAAAAAATTAATTTTTCTCAAAAAAGGTTATAATATATACTGTTGTATTTTAAAAACACATTTTAATCTATTTTAAATTAACATTGCAAATAGATACTCCGTACATATTATTATTATATGTTTTAAGAGTTTGATTCCAGTTTGAACACTTAAAAGCACAACAAACAATTCTACTACAAAAACCTTAGTTCTTGACAATTTTAATTAATCAAATTCATTTATACTTTCAGTTATAACAACTCCATCAAATGAGGTGGCCTATTGCTTATTTGTTTAGCTACTTTTATCTATTTTTATTTCTTGGTGCAAGATTTGCAAATTTGGTAAATTTTGGAAGTGTTGGATATAAATTATAATGCTTATCCATAATAAGATTTTTAATTTCAGAAGTCAGTCTATAAATTTCCTTTCTGCTTTCTTCTTTTTCATAACTAGTTTGACCTTTTCAAAAATTAGATAAGGTTAGGTAATTAATATTGCTTAAATTTAAACATAATTGACGTGAAGCAGTTAGCAGACCATCAATGCAAAATGATCACACTCTTATACAATACAGATATTTTTCAAAATAGTTTTATAGTAATATACATATATTTTTCTTTTTCATTGTAGGATTGACAAATTTGAGAAAGCTGAAAAAATTGGATCTCAAGGGTAATAAAATTAGAAATGAGAAAAATATTTCCATACATTTCAATTATAGGTCCTCCATTTACGCAATTGAAGCCAAAACAGAGCCATATATTCGTAGTTTTCTTCTTCACCAGTACGACATAAGATTCATTGATATTTTTGGTAATAAATTTGGTTGGTAATTTTCCATCTTGGTTGTTACAGAATAATACAAAATTAGAAGCATTGTATTTAAGGAACAACTCATTCACAAGAAAGTATCAACTGCCTAGCTTCAAACATAATTTAAACTGCAACACAATAAAGCTAACTGAAGTAGAAAGAAAACACTTATAAAAAGAACTAGCGAATCAAGATACCACCATCAACCAACAACGAGGAGCGAAAACACAGCAAGCTGACCCCTACTGCAAAAAAAAAATCAAAGCTACAAGCGTGAAGCACTAATAAACAAGTCAGCCTTAGGTAGCCCAGCAACAACAGAGAAAACAGCAGCAAAACTCAAATGCCACATCCCAGGTTCAACACAAGCAACAACAACACGGCAGCAACAAGAAAAGGCAGCAGATAAGCACACAACAAACCATACAACAGTCACAATATTGTAGAGGAAAAGAAAAGCAACAAGACAAACACTTATGTGAAACGGAAATTGGGAAATCCCCATCTACCCTCGAAAGAATTCTGTTTAATTTGGAGGAGAGGGGCATTGAACCAGATATCCCATTAGAAATTGGAGAACTTAAAAAGATTCCATGTATTGAATTTCTCTCATACTTTTTTATCAGGCTCTATACCAGAGATTTTTTTTCCATATCTAAAGATGATAGAAGGTCTTTTCCACAAGAAGTTAGCAGGCCAAGTTCTTTCTCAACTGACTGACCTAAACTGAGGGCAGTTTGCCTATCATGTCTACGTAAAAAATATAAACAAGTGAAATTTCTTAATCAGATCGCACTTTGAATTTTTTAAAATAAATGGAGTCTTTATAGTAACTTTCTTTGTTTTCAGTCGCAGGCAATATAACTGTGAGCCAAAGTAAATAAAGAAAGAATATAAGTAAACCGATAAATATTATGGTTTATTATTATTATTGTTATGTTTATGGCCTGGTTGAACAAAAAAATTATTCTTAGTCTAAAGTTGTAGGTTGCCTGCTCTCAATTTTACATTTACAAAAAAAAGTATCTTTTGCTAAACGTTTCTCTAAAATAAATGAGTGAGAGAAAAGATAAGGTTTGCTATAAATCATTTGTGAAATATTAAATGTCACATTTTGCCAATATTTATCGTTTATTAATTTGCAGAACCTTTGACGATTGAATAGATGTTTTAAATATTGAAAGACATAGCAAATTAAGGGCCGTTTAATTTGTTTTCTGAAATTATTTTGAAAATTTAGACAGTAAACATTATTTAAAATTTTTTGTAACTCTAAAATTCTATTTGGATATTAAATCAAGCGTACTAAAAGTAAACCGGTTAAATTTGTTAAACACCCAATAATATTTACTAGCAAATTACAATCTATTATGTAGACAATTGGCCCACGCTCAATGCTTAAATCATTTTATTCTATCAATAATATAGATAAGATTCGTTATCTTAAACATAAATTAAAGTACTATCAAAATTTTATTTTATTTTATTTTTCACTTAATTACTTGTTAAACATATTTTATTTGATGTTAATTAATGCTAGATATTTCCAATGTAAAACTTTTGAGCAACTTGAAGCATGCTGTAATGGAGGTCCGTCCCTATTGTCAAGATACTGGATATTAAGTTGTAATTTGTCTAGAGCCTCTTGGTTTAGGAAAACTTTATATAAGAAAGAATTATTATGTTCTTGGAGAAACTACACAAGGAAAACGAAAAGTTGACCACAGTTTTAGAAACAAACTTTATTCACACAAACACACACTAGTTAATTTGTAGAAAAGGCAATAGAATACAGACCACTCAGAAACGAGTACAAATAAATAACGGCACAATTGAGGATTATCTACTATTATAAAGTTAATAGACTGTCGAATTATGCCTTGTTTCTAATATATAAAATTTATCACATCATATGATCCATCAGCAAATGAATTATGTACTTGATTATTAATATAACTTTAAAAATTAATTAAGAATATGATTTACGGATAACAAATGTCTCTATCCAAGCATTTCAGAAAGTCATGATACAATGCATTTGGAAACATTGTAGGACTGTAAATAGTAATAAGTGGAAATTAGATTTATATATATATATATATATATATATATAATAATCAAAGTAAAATTTGTTAAGAGCGCACTCAACAGTTTTTAAACAAAATATATAATGCATAATGCAATGATATTGTCCACGAGGCTTAATTGACTTGTGGAGCTTGTCTGGCATTTTCTATGCTTCCGAGAATCCTAGACTGGGATGGCCATTAAATTTGGTGATACGATTAATTATTATAACTTGACACTCAGTGCCTAATTTTTTTATTTATTTATCATGTCGACCGGGCTTAATTGACTTCTTTCCTTGTAATAATGTCATTTGTTAACCACATCAAAGTGACACAACCGTTTCCTCAAAGAAAATTAATATCTATATTAATCAAGTAGAGATTGGAATTAATTACAGAAAATTAATATCTATATTAATCAAAGTGTTTCATGAAATGTGATGGACGACGACTTTTACACAAGAGACCGAAGTAGCTACGGAGAATTAATTAAAGAGTTCGTAATGTGTATTTCTTCAAAATTTTGAAGACTTTTTCAATGTGAACTTGAAACTTGACAATATGTAGGTGGAAGCAATGATCAAAATTCTTGTTTTCCGATTTCATGCAATGCAAACTGTCAACCAAATTGAGTAGATGCTTGACGATTGTTTGGCATTGATTGGTACTGAGATTGATGTGCGAAGCTTCACCTAAAAATGGCTAGTTCAGATTGATGTAGGAAAGCTATCTAAGTGTGAACTGGAGAGCTGACAATAGGTGGGACTAGCTATCAAAATTCTTGTTTTCATACCTCATGCAATGCAAACTGTCAACCAAATTGAGTAGATGCTTGACAATTGTTAGTACTAGAGATTGATGTACGAAGCTTCACGTAGAAAATGGTTATTTCAGACTGATCTAGAAACGCTTTTGCCAGTTCATTTACTTCTATTAATGCTTTATGCACTTAATTATTTATGTGCCTAATAACCAACGCTTAACTAAGCAAGATGCACACAACTCATTTATACTGTTTAATTTCGTGTCCATTTAGGCATGAACAATAATTATACTGGACCTGCCCAAACTTGAAACTTAAACTCTGGTAACAGTGCCACCATGTGGACCACTCTGTGCATAGGCCTCAAGCCAATTCATTTCTTAAGCCCAGAGCCCAATTAAAGCCAGACATTCATCTTTTAGCATGAAATTGTTGCCAAAAATCATTATCTGAAAGTATGAAAACAAATAAGTAGGTGTAAGGATCTTTCTATTCTTATGTATACTTCAATAGGCATTGCCTCTATGCTCATACATGAATATCTGAAAATGCAAATACTTTCACCCCTCAGAAATTAATCGGTGCCGTTTCTTCAACGAGCAGGTACAGAATCCAAGCAAATTAATCAGAAATAGAGCAAAGGATGCGATGCTTGGGAATTTTGTCATTATGAATATGCAAGAGCTAGCTAGCTTTAGTAAAATAGCTTCTCAGCACGTTTATACTTGTATACATATGCACACATTGTATAAAGTAAGGTCCATGCCGACTTTTCTCTAATTTATAATCATTTTTCTGTTAATTAATTAACAGCTCAAAAGGTGAATTCAATTGCAACTCAACTAACAAAACAGAAATATAAAAAATAAAATTGAAATGAAGTTTCAAAAAAATTTCATGAAAAATATATAATTTTTTATTGATAAAAAAATTTAGTTAGAACATAACTTTGCTATTGATAACAGAATAAATCTATTTTCCTAAGTTAACTTGAATTAAGAAAATAATTCTTAAATCAATAAAAAAATTAAAATTTAAATAACATATCAAACACAATCACTTAAATTGACAAATAAAAAGTTTCTAAAAATAATAAAATTCTAATTTCTCTTTACATTCGGAAATCTCTATAATTCGGAAATAATATACATAATGTCTTAACAAAAAGCCAAGCATTCATTATTTTAGAAAACTGTCATTTTATTATTAAAAGCATGTCTTTAAATGTTGTGAAAATGTTAATAAAAATGTTGTCATTTTATTATTTTTTTAACTAGATCCTCCTCTAGTCTTTCCTATCCTTAATTTTTGATAATGTAATAAAATATAAGGTGAGTAATATTATATGATTGAGATTTTATTTTAAAGTTTTTTACCCAATTATATGTAAAACACTTCTATTTGAAAATAAAAATTAAATTTACTTTGAAACAAAGACTTTCTAAAACCTGAATTCTAAGATTTTCACCAGCAATGTGGAAGTTTACTCTCACTGTCACATGACTTCCTACCTTCTTTTACACAGATCCCGTAAATGCACTTGGTTTAGGAAAAATGAACCCCGTTAAATTGCTTACGTCTTGTTTGATGGAATGCTTCTTAGAGCTTTGTTACATAGTTGATTTGATTTAATTAATATCTTGATTAATAATAGGTTGAAAGTTGTTCTGCAGAGCTGAATTCTTAATAGTTTTAAGTGACTCTGTTCTAACAGATTTCTTTAACATTTCAAATAATGATTAAAATTCCCCCAACAAAATGCTTAAAGAGAAGTGACAGTTCGGATGTAATTGTTAGTGTGTCTTTCATGTTAATACAGAATCCATATTTATACAAATTAAATTTCATGAGGTAAAAGAAAAAAGTAGCTCCTAGAGTATAGCTGTATTCATGATTATTGTTGTCAATTATTTTTTTAATAATTAATTTATGAAAAAAAGATTTATTAGAGCTAAAAACATTATGACATCGAAATATAATTATTGTTAATAACAATTTAAAATAATATATTTAATAAATATATTAAATGGTTACTTGCTATAAAATGAAATTTGTTTATAAACTTTTTTAATTTTACTTATCCTAGTGGAAAAGTAGTCATTTGTGTTCTTTACGTGATGGGTTCATCTCTTAACAATTGTAACTTTTTTTTAAAAATTTAATGTAAATCCATCAAGATAAGCTCATTGCACTTATTTGGGCTTGTGATACGGGCACATGGGACGACCCGGACATGACATAGGTCTACAGTCTGGTATGACCTATCATGGGCTAATGCCAAGCACGATCCATAGACTTGACATTTCAGTCCAACCCGACTTGAGCATCGTGCCGTGCCGTGTCAGACTTATACTGTTGGTAGGCCGTATTGACACTATTTATAGGGCAGCCCAACCCATTTGTTATCTCTAGATTTTCCTAACGTGTCACCTCGTCGTTGACCTGCTTCTCGTAGCAACTTTCTTCACCAGGCTATGATCATGGCCCTTTTAGCCATGGGTCCCATTGTGTCGTCGAAATCCCTGAGCCTATTCGCAGCATTATTGGACCCGCATAATTTTGTGAATTCGAGTTCCAAACATAAGGTTTGGATCCGTAGGTTCGGGGAACAGTTCCCTGTCCTGATGGATCTTCTTTACTATCGGGATATTCACAGATACTAACGTGGGCATCCTTGTCATTTGCCGCAGTGGCATCTGCCATGGCACTTTATGCAATGCCACATAGGCACTTACAAATTTACCCCTAACAGTACTAAATTTGACAATGTATTTATAATTTGCCTGTTTTTTTTTTAATAAAAATGAAATCACCCAAAAAACTTTCCATTTTTAATATTTAGAGTTAAAAAAATTAATAGTAATTATTAAATTTATTTATGTATGATTCATTTGAAAGCCCTAATTGACACTACTTAAATATTAAATTAAAATTTTTAATTCACTTTTCTTTAAATGTAATTATTAAATTTTACTTTATAATTTGATTTTATAGCATACATCAATAGAATAAAAGAGAGATATTTTATTAACAAAGGAGCTAGAGTATATATGTATCTATGTATATATTGGTAAAATTGAGCCCAATAATTTTTTCAAAACACAAAACTTAGAAAATATAATAATAATAATATTTCAAATAATAGCATAATAACAAATATGTAGATATACAAAATAAAAACACCAAAATTTAATGAGATTTGGTAAAAATTATTACTTACATCCTTGTGCAACATTTACAAATTACAGAATTTTAGTATAATACACCAATATTCACAAATTAAGACTAATGTACAATATTTACAGAAATAATAAATTAAAAAATAAAATATTATAAATTGGGGGATTAAAAATTTTTTTTCCAGGAAGTTGCAGAGGAAGAAGATCTCTCTGTTTCATGCTCTGTTTTCTGGACTTCTGCAAATGCATGAAACAAATGAGTTGGGCTCCCTATTTATAGCCGATGCAAAGCTGGATTAATATCACGCTTCTCCTCTCTTCATGCCACCTGAAAGCTTCAATAACGAGTGTCAATTTGTAGCAATGACGGCACAAGCAGGACCTGTCCATGGCTCTTTCCTCAGACCCACATCTGTCCCTGAAGCCAGCTGCATCAACGCTCTTCTTGCAGCTATCTTTGAAGGCTCTGGAAATGAGCCACCTCGGTTATATAATTTCTGCGTCAAAAAACATGAACTATTGCCCACAAAATGCAACTCCCTGGTAGGCACATTCACCGCGTTATGAAAATAACAGTACAGACTCAGTCTACAAATAATAAATAAGAAACCAGCGATTGAAGATGGAAAAATTAATAATGGAAAGAAAGAAAATCCAGAGAGAAGAAATCAAAATAAAAAATTAATGGCTTTACTTTTACAATTTGTTATACAAATTAGAGTTTAAGGTTAGTGGCATGTTTGGCGGAATTTGGCTAAGAATGTTAAGAGTTTTCTTAGCCTTTTGTTTTAATTTAAATTTCAGACCTTTCGAATTCATTTTAATTTCAAACATTGTCATGTCATTAATGAAAATGTAATATTGCCCCTAAAAAATAGCTTCATTCTCATAGACACCTTCACATGGGTCGGAAGATAAGTGAAGGTTTTGGAATTCGCTAGCATATTAAAAGGAAAAAAGAATAACACGTACATACGCCAATGCGGAAACACGAATAAATATATGCATCAATGAAACGAAACCATAGCCTACGCCAGTGTGGATTGATACGAAGGATCGCTAATAATGTCATAATAACCATGACATAAGATACTCCAAAACTCCACTCTAAAGCCGCCATGTCAATTGCATATTCACCTTCTTCTGCTTCGCCGGATGATGTTGCCAATGATACTGCCAGTTTGCTGCTGCAACTCTTCTTAATTGTTGGACCGCAAAGATCAGGATTACCCTTATAATTGGTTTCATCAAAGGTCGCAAACTGCCCTGTACTTGGGATTGGCCCGAACAAATTGTTGTATGACACCTTAAAGATGGTTAAAAGGTTTAGCTCCACCAACTGTATTGGTATTCGACCACTTAATTTGTTGTATGAAAGGTCTGGGCTTTCGGTCATTTTCAAATTGGAAAAACTCTTCAGCTTGTCATTTATTTTTGGTTAATGTTCTCTAATATGCTTCTTCCTGCAAGCATGATGGTTATTTTCTCTAGATATGCTTGTGCCTAATATTGTTTTACAGGCAGACTTGTTCGGAAGCCCAGTAATCAGACCAGCTGACATAGAGGCAACTGCTCTTGGAGCAGCATCTGCAGCTGGATTAGCAATTGCGGTTTGGAAAGAAGATGATGTTTTCTTTTTTGGAGAAAAGCATAAGAAAGCTACCATTTTCCGGCCTACCTTAAACGAGGAACTCAGAAAGAAGGCGGCGGAGTCTTGGTCAGGAGCTGTACAGAGGACTTTTAACTTAGCCGATCTCTCTCTCTCTTTAAATGATGGCTCCTTGGTTACGCTTTTTTCGGACTTTGCATCTTTAATAGTTAATCTCTTTCTGTAGATGCTTGCGAATTAAGACATCGGTTATCAGAGTTTATAATCTTATAATAAATGGAGTTTTCTCCTGATTATTTCTGTATTGATCAAATATGGCTTTTTCCATTCGCCTGATTAATTCATTTCCAATTTGATTAAGGGTCTGTTTCCAGTTCAAGGTAAAAAGAGTGTCATCACTGATCAGTAATCAAGTTACAGAGAACGTACTGCACTACACACAGGTAAATTACTTATTGCAACAGCCAATAGAAACAAGAACAAATACATTCCTCAATGAAATGAAATCATCTTCTGCGCTAATACACATACAATCAGAGGATAAAAATATTCCCAATATGATTATGATATAGGCTGCAACAAAACTCCAATAAAATGTCTCTATACTGCCAGATATGGATCCTGATAAGAAATTATGATACAAGTTCGTTGCATGAATTTGTGAATTTGTGAAGGTGCCAGATTAGGTTGAAATGATTGAAATGCAGTATGAACATATTGGTTTCACTTAGGTAATTAATAATTATGCAGAACCTCTGATTTAAAAGAGACAGAAGAAAATAATATTAATTACAGGATAAATAAGCTAAAACAGAGAATAACAGAATTGGAAAATTAACTCAAGAAAAAGCATAAGAAGCCTAATTAATTGAAATGGTAATCAGGAACAACCCATTAACCGTGAGGACTAACTTTCTGAAAAGCTACTAGAAGGTAGCTTGGAGAAATCACATGAAGGAAAATGTAAGCTTGAATGTAGTTTTAGAACCAAATTGAAATCTAACAAATACATTACCCCTGTGAAAAAGGAGAATAGGATACATCCCGTTCAAAAAAATTCCTAACAATTTTTGTTATTATTCTTTTTCAAGTCGTGTTATATGTTGTAGATTTAGTTTGTGTTTCCGGTGATCTAGAATTTTTTTACTATAGTATAATTAAATTTTTTTACTGTTTGAAACAAAAAGTCAATTATATTTTAAAAAATTCTAATAAATGGTAACAAATGTAACAACATAATACGGACTAAAATATTAAAATTAACTAAAGTATGCCCTAACTTATTATTTTATCGAAATTTAGGGATTAAAATATTATTATTTTTATTATTTTTAATAGAATAAGGGTAAAATAGTCATTTTACTTTTATTTGGGGATGGAGTGATAACTTTCATAAAAGTTAGTTTGTATCTCATATATGTCAATAAATATAAGAGTATAGTCGAAAATAACCCAATTTTAAATAATAGTAGAATAACAAATATATATAAATACATTAAAACACTAGAATTTAATGAAGCGGTAAAAATTGATACCTACATCCTTGAACACTAGAGTGACTTCATCAATATCAGAATGAAAGAAATTATAGAATTTAGGTATAATATATAAATATTTACAAATTTTGTAAGACTAATGTGTAATATTTTATAAATAATGAATAAAAGTGTAAATAGATTTAAATAGGGGACCAAAGAAACTAAAAGTTTCGAGGAAGCTGCAGAGCAATGAGAAGATCTGTGTGTCTTCCTCTGTTTTGCTCTGTTTTCTGAAGTTCTGAGAATGCATGAATAAAAATGTAAATGGTTACACTGTTGATTTAGTTAGGCAGCCTTGATTTCACGTTCAAACACTTTTATCCTTTTCTTTTAAAATTTAATTATTCAACTTTTATACAACTTTATGTTCAAATTTATGAACAATATTGTTATTATTAGATCATGATTTGTATATTGAGAGTGTCAAAAAAATCGTCCTTAAGAAGGTATAAATAAAAGTAGTTCAACAATTAATTATATAAAATAATCACTAAGATAGCATTTATATTTTCAGTTGAAAGTTTGAAAAGTATAAATTTTAAAGGAAGTTAAAAGTCTGATATAAATAATGTGTTTATTATTATATCTAAAATTTGCATATAAATATTATGTTAATTTTTTAAAATAACGTTTAAATATATTTTTTTTGACATTTGTACTCTTATAACTTTTAAATATTAAATAAACAACAAAATTCCGAAAAAAATGACCTAAAATAAAACAATTCAATCAATTAAATATTATATAAAAATCCAAAGGCATCTGCGCAATGAACTATGTATATAATTATTTATTTGGTTATTGAATATAAATATAATTTAAATTATGTCATGCTTTCAAGACACCCTCATGATCTGGGGGTTCCTAACTTTGATTTGAGAAAAATTGACAAATACCCTTGATGTTTAGAGTAATGGACAGATACATCCTCATATTTAAAAAAAAAAAACAAATATTCTCTTCATGTTTGGCCAAATATACAGCTCTTAAATTACTATACTATCATAAAACAGACAACAAATTAGGTTGAATTAATTGAAATGCAGTATGAACATATTGATTTCAATTAGGTAATTAATAATCATGCAGAACCTCTGATTTAAAAGAGAGAGAAGAAATAATATTAATTACAGGATAAATAAGCTACAACAGAGAATAACAGAATTGAAAAATCAACTCAACAAAAAGTATAGGAAACTTAATTAATTGAAATGGTAATTAGGAGCAACCCATTAATCGTGAGGAATAACTTTATGAAAAGCTACCAGAAGGTAACTTGGAGAAATCACAGGAAGGAAAATGTAAACTTGAGTGTAGTTTTGGAATCAAATCGATATCAAACAAATACATTACCCCTGTGAAAAAAAGAGAATAGGGTACATGTACCACTGAAAAACAAGTTATACATGCATATAGCCTAGCGCTATCACTGACATAATACATGTTTCCAAACCCAGTAAAAATATAAATCTATAAATGTATCAATAAAATAAAACCATATTCTGCGCCAATATGAATTTATCCGAAGGATGGCAAATAATACCAACATCAATGTGACATAAGATGCAGCAAAACTCCAATAGAATGATACCATATCAACTGCAGATTCATCTTCTTCTGCTCTGTTACCAGATTCTGTTGTGGGCGAATCCAGTACACCGGTGCAGTTCTTGTCAATTGTTGGACCACAAAGACCTGGATTACCTCTATAATTTGTCTCATCAAAGTTTGCAAATTGTCCTGCATTAGGAGTTGGCCCTGACAAGTTGTTGTATGACAGGTTGAAGTTTGATAAGAAATCCAGTTCAGTCAGTTGGGAAGGAATTTGGCCACTGAGTTTGTTGTGGGAGAGGTCTAGGCTCTCTATCATGCTCAGATTGGAAAATCTACGCGGTATAGAACCTGATAAGAAGTTATGAGAGAAATTCAATGCACGGAGTTCTTGAAGGTTTCCGATCTCTGGTGGGATGTCTCCAGTTAATTCATTGCAGGACAAGTCCAAGCCAGTCATACTACTTAGAATTTTGCCTCGGTAAGCTTCATATCTATACTTCGTCATAAATTGTATTTCTTGTTGACCTGATTGTTGAGCTGATGGCCTATATTCTACTTCCGAGTTGGCTAATTGAAGAGTAGCATTAGAGTAATAACTATCATAGTCATGTCCACCGTAAAATTCCCAAAAATTGAACTGGCTATAATCACTTTTTTGCATCGGTGTCGTCCAGAGCCTTATGTTAGTGAAGCATCCAGGTATCGAGCCATTTAACTTGTTATCAGAAATATCCATGATACTCAGCTCTCTCAATTGACACAATTGCTTAGGAAGACGACCTTCAAGATTGTTTCCTCTCAGAAGAAGAATACGCAGGGATGAAGACTCGTTTATCCAATGAGGAATACTTCCAGAAAAGTTATTGTAGCGTAGATCGAGAGTAATTAATTGAGAGCTTTTGAGCAATGCGGACGGAATTTTCCCATTGAACTGATTATTGTGTAGGTAAAGGTGGTGTGCTGATGAAAGATTAAAGGATGATGTCATGGATCCAAGCAACCTGTTTTTAGAGACGTCCAGCGTTTGAAGATCTCTACATTTATTCAACTGAACGGGAATATTACCTTCCAAAAAATTGTTTGACATTAAAAGAATATTGAGACCCGACAAGTTCCCAATCCAATCAGGAATATGGCCAGACAACCCGTTGTTGGATATGTCTAAGAAGTATAATGACTTGGCTTCTGACAGCCCATCTTCAATCTTTCCGCTGAAGTTATTGTTGTCTAAAAGCAACCACTGCAAATTAGTCAAGTTCATATATTTTGGAAAAATTGCTCCTTGAAGCTTGTTATTTGATAGGCTCAAGAGAGACAGTGAAAAACAACCAGTTAGAAATTGTGTGGGTAATTCCCCCGAAAAAGTATTACCCGACAAATCCAGTAAATCAAGCGATTATCGACAGCAGAAAATTGCAAAGCAAAACATTTTCTTTTTCCAATATTTATAAGATTTGCTATCAAAAGACAGAATATTTTTAATATTTAAGTTAGATCATACCACTAGTAAGAGAGCCGCTTATCCAATTGTCACTTAGATCCAAGAATTTCAAGCTTTTCAAATTTGCTAGTCCTGTGCCAAGAAATATAAATTAAAAAGTAAACAAAATATTAGTTTGAAAGATATAGAACAATTGGATGCCTGAAAGAAGTGATTTAATTAAAACAAACAGGTGGAGGAGGATTGTATTTTTACTGCAGGATGATTTACATAAAACTTTAGAAGTCATTTATAACTGTAGCGATAGCTTCAATTAGAAGAAAGACAACTGATTAAAAATTTTAATGTTACGTACCTTGGATAAACAGAGAGTCGTTTGCAATTATATAATTTCCACTTAGATCCAACGTTTCCAACTTTGTCAAATTTCTCAAACCTGCAAAAAAATGAAATATGAAAAATTACAAGAAGATAGGATTAATTGGATGTCCTCAAAGAAAAGTCATTTATAACTGTAAGGGTAGCTTCAATTAGTGAAAAGACAACTGATAAAGAATTTTAATGTTACGTACCTTGGATTAACAGAGAGTCGTTGGCAACTATATGATTCCAACTTAGATCCAACCTTTCCAAATTTCTCAAATTTCCTAAACCTGCAAAAAAAATGAAATATGAAAAATTACAGGAAGACTAGCATTAATTGGATATCCTCAAAGAAATAATACCTAAGCAAGGTAGAATTTTAGATATTATACCTCTGTTAGGTCTGAAAACTTCAACCATTTGATTGTCATAAAGGATCAAAGTCTTTAGTGAAGTTAGTGAAGCCAAATGCGGTAAAACACTGTCATTAAAATAATTATAACCAAGATTTAAGATCTCCAGCTTCTTCAAACTCCCAAAACCAACAGAGCCTGCAACTGAGAGAATTGCAATCTTAATAAATAGCAGAAATTACGGACAACGGAAAATTGCAAAGGAAAAAGTAATTTTTTAATATTTATCAAATATACTGAGTCACTTGGACATTAATCCTTCTACTCGAAAGGCAAAAATTATATACCTTTATTACCGTATAAACAACCATCGAACCAATTGTAAGATAAGTCTAAGTTTTGCAATTCTTCCAAAGGAGAAAACAAGGACACATTTAGATTTATACGCGGCACTTCATCATAGCGAGTTCTTAATGTCCATTGCCTTGTTTCATTGAGTGAGTTCCAGCACACGTCGAGTGGTGGGATTGCACTTTACTTGCCTCCAACTACAACAGTCAGGAGACGTTCCATCGTCAATCCATGAAGTTAGAATATCATCAACATCCCGATTACTCACTGATTTAAAGAAGGCTTTGATTTCCAGCAAAGCAAATCTCTCTTTTTCTAAACAACTTTCGTATCCATACATTTGGATCAATAACATTATTAAAATCAACGAAACTGAAAACTTCATAAAGATAGTTTCCATTGGAACACAACCTCTCATTTACTGTCAATCTGCTTCACTCTTAAATGTCACCTAGCTATGTGGTAAACAAACTATTACTTGCACAATTTAAAGACTGGGGGTATGTAGTGAGGAAACATTAATTCTGAAAAAGAAAAAATAATTGTCAAGTCTAAATTATGACCGAGTATAGTTTCTACAAGAATATATTACATCAATTCATTGAAATAGACACACACCTACCAAAAGATGAGGTTGAAATAATTATAAGCTAATTATATATGTAAATATATATCATATGGTTTAGGTGTATTTTTTGTTTCCAATAAGTTGATGGAGATTACCATGACTAAGACAATTAGTTAGAGTTGACCCAGATTCCAAATTTAAAGCTGCAAATTGCTAAAAGTTTCCGCTTTAAATTTATATTTTATATACACACACGCTTTAAATATAATATGCATTTTTTTTCTTTATAATATATTTTATAAATTTATATTTAATTTTTTAATATACAAAATAATTATTATTTTAATTTTATGAATATTTTTGACAAAAATATTATTAGTCTAATGCTACAAAAAATTTAAGTTCACAAATTTATTATTTAATTTATTATTATTATATTATCTTGTTTTAAATTTTTATACAATTTGTTTACAAAATTGTTATTAGTTTACAAAATCATTATTATTATAAACATATATATATTTTAATTTTTATTAATAATTTGAGTTTATAAATTTATATTTATTTCTTTATTTTTACAAAATAATTGTTATTGTAATTATATGCATTTTTTTTATAAAATCATTACCAATTTAATGTTAGAAATATATATGTCTTTGTAATTTTTATAAATTTATTTGGTTAATTAATTAGAATATAAATTTTATTTTTCTAATTTATATAAAATAATTATGATTTTACTCTTACAAAATAATTAAAAAAATCAGTTTAATACAAAATTAACAAATATTAATTTCTTTGTCCAATTTTTTTTAAAAAAATCACAAAAGAAAAATGACTACAAATTTATAATATTCATTTAAATATAGGGTTGTTTATTTAACATAAATATAATATTTTAAGATACTATATATAATTTTGGTAGAGTGCAATGGTTTGAACATCTTTGTCTCTTTTATTTTGTCGAGTTGAGCTAGGTGTGCAATTGAAAATTCGTTTAATTTTAACAGAAAATATCAATTTCCCTATCTTCTCGGTAAATTTAAAAAAATCTAAATTTCAAATTTAAAGCTAGTAGCGATTAAAGTTTCTATACTTTCTTACTTTAACTTTTACTTATAATAAATAAAAAAAATTGGTTGTACTCCATGATTTATATACTCCTATGTGAAGTGCAAAAAAATGATCACACCTAAAGAAAAAGTTTGCTTTAATCAATTTTTATTTTGCTGTGACGATTTTATTTTATAAAAGAAGGTAATATTGCAAGTTGATTTTAAATTTTAAATCCTAAATTTCTATATTATCACCATTTCAATTCCATCGTACATCTTTTTCTATGCAGAATTAAATCTTAATTTTTTTCATTAATAGTTGCATACATGTACAACCATAGATTTCTCAAGAGATCATAATTCAGCTTTAAAATTAATCGATCAAAGTGAGTCGTCGCCCATGTCATCTAAAACATTTCTGACTCTTCAATCTTAGTGTATGGTAAGGGTTAGACAATTTAGCCTCGACGTTTATTGTTATATCTTTTGTCATGTGAATCTCAATTAATCAACGTTGCAGAAAATTCAGCAAGACTTGTTTTTTTTTTCTTTTTGCTTTATTTTACAACAAAATAAAAAAGAAAAAGAAGACATATGCTTGACTTGGTGATGTTACCTCTCACTCTTAAAATCTTGATCTATTGCCACAAATTCAATGTCCAATTCGGAAAAGATTAAAGAGATAATAAGTGAATATTTTTAAAATTATATATTTAGAAGGTATAGTAATTGTCTATTCTAACTAATTATTAATAAATAATAACTAATATACGCTTATAATTTATTTTTTAATAATTATATATTAAAATATTTTGATAATTAGTATCTAAATTATTATTAATATTTTAAACAATTTTATGATTATTATATTAATTTATAACACAATCAACTAAAATAAATTTCAAATAATATTTGGATGATATGAATTATAATATTTATATTTTGATAATATTTTTGATAAATAAAAGTGTCATATTAAATATTTGAAATTTAAATATAAAAAATATTATAAACAATGTATTCATAAAATTCAAATATTAGTTTGGATTTATTTATGTTGTTTGTACAATTTTTTAGAATAATTATATAATTTATACGTAATTATATTAATTTATAAATAAAATAACTAAAATAATTTATACAATTTATAATCAAATATTCTTAATTTGTAACACAGTCAATTAAAATAAAACCCAAATAATATTTGAATTATATGAATTATATTATTCATAATTTTGAGGATATTTATATAATTTATAAGTAACTCTATTAATTTATAAATAAAATAATTTAAATATTTTATATATTTTACAATCAAATATTTTTAAAACATATGGAATATAATTAATATAATGATAATAAAATTATTTAAAATGTTAATAATAATTTATAAACTAATATTAAAAAATATTTGAATCCATAATCATAAAAAATATATATATAATGGTATATTGGTTATTATGTATTAATAACTGGGTTAAAATAGTCAATTAATATATCTTCTAAATATATAAGAGTAAAATAGTCAATTTAAAATATCAAGATGGTATTTCTCAATTTCTTTTTATTATAGCTTTATAAGTTGACTCTAAACATTTTGTTAGTGCCTCTTTACAGTTTTTTTTATTAAATATTTAATTTAATTTAATTTTCACTCAAGTTGAAATATTTAAAAAAAATTTAGTTAACTTAGGATTAAAATTTTTTAAACTTTTATTTGAATAAAATTAAGTTAAAATTCTAAATTAACATTAATTATAATTTTAATAATATTTTTATAAATTTTATTTATTTTTAAGAGAATAATCAATAACTTCTTACCTTTATGTAGTTTTTTATACTATTTATAAAGGATTGTATTCATATACTTTCAATAATTAAGATTGCATCTTAATTATGTATTAAATTTAGTCTTTATTGATAAAATATAAAAAGTCAAAAGTTTTCCTTTAAAAAAGAATAAACAATAAAGTAATGGATGAATTTGCGGAAATCAATCACCAAGATTATCAGGCATCACAGCAAATAAATTATGTACTTAATTATTTATTTGGTTATTAAGTCCGAAGACTGTTGGAAATGTCTTATTAATATAAATTTAAAAATGAATTAAGAATGTAATTTAAGGATAACAAATGTCTCAATCCAAGCATTTCAGAAAGTCATGATACAAATGCATAATTTTGTTACACATTAGTTTATAAAATAACAATTTAAATCCATAGCTTCATCTTATTTCAACACATGGATTCATTCATCATTGTTAAAAATGCAATTGAATTTTTTCAAAAAATAATATAAAAGCCTTGGGAGATAAACTATAATAAAATAAATATAAAATTACTTTCTCTCACAACTAATTATTTTAAAATATTGTATATTATTTTGCCAATATTTTAAAATAATTGCGTGGAAAGTTTGACAAAGCATAAGGGCCTCTATTGGATGGGTTGTCTGGTACGTTGTCCGACATGTTAGATCTTTATCCATGGGCCCAGGTTATGAGGGCCCAACCCCAATAAATAATCTCAAGATTTATCCAAAACAACTCATAAGGAGTTAAAATATAAGTTCAAATAGCTTCAGTGAAAATATGAAGAAACTTTTTTTCACAAATCTAAATAAATTTCTTAATTGATATTAAATAACAAAATTTAGTATCAATAAATAGTATTGATTTTAATTTAAAAATTTATTTGATACAAATGAACTAAAAATAAAATATCTGCTATTTTTTTTTGGATATTGTGCTTTACCTCTTTTTATTTTTGAGGAAAAGTGATATACCCCCTTAAGGTTATTATTTACATATTAATTTAACTATTTTACCTATTTACTATTAAAAATATATAAAATAATTATATTATCTTTATTTTTTTATTTTATAATAATTAATATAATCTTATTGTAATATTTAAATTTAAAAATTATAATAATAATTTAATCCTTAATTATTTATTTATTTTTTCAAATTTTATAATAAAATATTTATAATATATAATTTTTAAAATATATCATATTATATTTAAAAAATTATTATAATTAATATATAGATTTTTTATAACATAAAAATTTATTATCAAAACTTCTTAAATTTTTATATAATTATAAAATTTGGATAATATTAATTATACATAATTTTTAAAATAAATTATTTTAATAATATCATAATTTTTAGAAAATATATAATTAAATATTATATAAATATGATAATAAATTTAAAAGAAAAAATAATTAAAAGTTAAAACTATTATTATAATTTTTAAATTTTAATGTGAGAATAATGTTATATTAGTTATTACAAAATAAAGATAATATAATTATTTAGACATTTTTAATAGTAGAAGTATAAAATAGTCAAATTAAAATATAAATAATAACTCTAAGAGGATATCTTAAACTTTGTCTAAAACTTAGGAGATATATTGCTTTTTTCAAATACTTAAGGGGGTACATCATTTTTCCTTAAAAGTGAGGGGGGTAAAACACCATATCCCTTTTAATCTTTTGATGTCATAATTATTGGTCAAATTTATGGCATGCAAGTTTAATTATCTATTTTTTCTCTCTTTTTCTATATATCATATATACGTACGTTTACTTCGGAAAAATAAAAGGTATTGACCCATTGCAAGTATCAAAGTAATCAGAAGCTTGTTCCTGAGGATTCCCAGCTGGGAACTTGTAGGTATAACCATCATCTCTTTCATCCAAAGTGAGATATTAATGACACATGAAGGTATTGACCCATTGAGTTTGTTATAAGAAAGATCTAAGATACTTGATGTTCTTGATTTTCATAATTCATCAGGAACATGACCTTGTAGATGTTCCTGAAGGGCTTTTGGAACAATGCATTTGGAATTGGCCCTCTGAGAGCATTTTTCTGCAAGTAAAGATGGTGCACTGGTGAAATCCAAGGATGATCCCATGGATCTAGACAATAAATTTTCAGAGAAGTCTAAGGCACTCAAGATTATTAAGCTCAAATGGAATCCTGCCTACTAGAAGATTTTTAACATTGCAAGAACTGTGAGGCCTGAGAAATAGCAATCCAACTAGGTATTATTTCCAAAAATACTACCTTTGGAAATCACCATGTATGCCGAGATGTCTTTGGCAGTTCTTCAAAAGGAGAAAATAAGGACAAATTTACAAGCAGAATCTCTTCAGAAATAGCAGACATATATTGTCTTATATTGTTGAGGGAGATTTCAGTAATCTGTCCTGTTACAGCATTGCACTTAACTCATTTCGGATTACAACAATCAGACATTGGCTCATCAACCCATGAATTAAGTATATTTTCTGAATATTTTCTACGTAATAGCTCTATGACTAATTGATATAAAGAAGCTCCAGAGTTCTAAGAAACCGATCCTCTCTTTTTCCAAGCAACCTTTTTATCCATGTATTTCGATCAAAGCTATTAAAATCAACGAAAGAGTACTTAATGCAGAAAGTTTCCATTGGAAAACAACATTTCCATTGCTGTCAACCTATACTCAATAACATGATATGCACTAATTATTAAGAAATTCAAAGAATTGGGTATTGAAGAAATATATATTCATTTTAAATAAAAAGAATTATATCAAATGTCCAACTTTGACCAGGTTCAGTTCCTACTAAAATATGTTATCTTATATCAAATTAATAGTAGTTCATTGAAGCAGAAAACAGATTAGGTTGAAATAATTGAAATGCAGTATGAACATATTGGTTTCACTTGGGTAATTAATAATTATGCAGAACCTCTGATTTAAAAGAGACAGAAGAAAATAATATTAATTACAGGATAAATAAGCTAAAACAGAGAATAACAGAGTTGAAAAATCAACTCAACAAAAAAGCATAGGAAACTTAATTAATTGAAATGGCAATTATGAGCAACCCATTAATCGTGAGGAATAACTTTATGAAAAGCTACCAGAAGGTAACTGGGAGAAATCACATGAAGGAAAATGTAAACTTGAGTGTAGTTTTGGAATCAAATTGATATCAAACAAATACATTACCCCTGTGAAAAAAGAGAATAGGATACATGTACCACTGAAAAGCAAGTTATACATGCATATAGCCTAGCGCTATCACTGACATAATACATATTTCCAAACCCAGTAAAAATATAAATCTATAAATGTATCAACAAAATAAAACCATATTCTGCGCCAATATGAATTTATCCAAAGGATGGCAAATAATCCCAACATCAATGTGACATAAGATGCAGCGAAACTCCAATAAAATGATACCATATCAACCGCAGATTCATCTTCTTCTGCTCTGTTACTAGATCCTGTTGTGGGCGAATCCAGTACATCGGTGCAATTCTTGTGAATTGTTGGACCACAAAGACCTGGATTACCTCCATAATTTCTCTCATCAAAGTTTGCAAATTGTCCTGCATTAGGAGTTAGTCCCGACAAGTTGTTGTTTGACACGTTGAAATTTGACAAGAAATTGAGTTTTGTCAGCTGGGAAGGAATTTGGCCACTGAGTTTGTTGTGGGAGAGGTCTAGGCTCTCTATCATGCTCAGATTGGAAAATCCACGCGGTATAGAACCTGATAAGAAGTTATGAGAGAAATTCAATGCACGGAGTTCTTGAAGGTTTCCAATCTCTGGTGGGATGTCTCCAGTAAATTCATTGCACGACAAGTCCAAGCCAGTCATACTACTTAAAATTGTGCCTCGGTAAGCTTCATATCTATACTTCGTCATAAATCTTATTTCTCGTAGACCTGATGGCCCATATCTTACTTTCCTGTTGCTTAATTGAAGAGTAGCATTATAGTAATGACTATCATAGTTATCTAAACTGTAAATTAAGATTAGCATTAACGAGCTAAATTTGCTATCATCATCTTTTTGCATCGGTCTCGTCCACAGCCTTATGTTAATGAAGCATCCAGGTATTGAGCCATTTAACTTGTTATAGGAAAGATCCATGATACTCAGTTCTCTTAATTCACACAATTGCTTAGGAAGACGACCTTGAAGATTGTTTCCTCTCAGAAGAAGAATACGCAGGGATGAAGACTCATTTATCCAATGAGGAATACTTCCAGAAAAGTTATTGTAGCGTAGATCGAGAGTAATTAATTGAGAGCTTTTGAGCAATGCAGACGGAATTTTCCCATTGAACTGATTATTGTGTAGGTAAAGGTGGTATGCTGATGAAAGATTAAAGGATGATGTCAAGGATCCAAGCAACCTGTTTTTAGAGACGTCCAGCGTTTGAAGACCTCTACATTTATTCAACTGAACAGGAATATTACCTTCCAAAAAATTGTTTGACATTAAAAGAATACCGAGATCCGACAAGTTTCCAATCCAATCAGGAATATGGCCAGACAACATGTTGTCATTTAAAAAGAAAAAAAATTAAAACAAATAGAATTAAATTGAAAAAAGAAATAGAATTTAAAAAGTAAACAAAAAATTAAATTGAAAGATATAGAAAAATTGGATGCCTGAAAGAAGTGATTTAATTAAAACAAATAGGTTGAGCAGGATGATTTACATAAAACTTTAGAAGTCATTTATAACTGTAGGGGTAGCTTCAATTAGTAGGACAACTAATTAAAAATTTTAATGTTACGTACCTTGGGATAACTGAGAGTCGTTTGCAATTATATAATTTCTACTTAGATCCAACGTTTCCAACTTTGTCAAATTTCCTAAACCTGCAAAAAATTGAAATATGGAAAATTACAAGAAGACTAGGATTAATTGGTTGTCCTCAAAGAAAAGTCATTTATAACTGTAAGGGTAGCTTCAATTAGTGGAAAGACAACTGATAAAGAATTTTAATGTTGCCTACCTTGGATTAACAGAGAGTCGTTTGCAACTATATGATTTCGACTTAGATCCAACCTTTCCAAATTTCTCAAATTTCCTAAACCTGCAAAAAAAATGAAATATGAAAAATTACAGGAAGACTAGCATTAATTGGATATCCTCAAAGAAATAATACCTAAGCAAGGTATAATTTTAGATACTATACCTTGGTTAGGTCTGAAAACTTCAACCATTTGATTGTCATGAAGGATCAAAGTCTTTAGTGAAGTTAGTGAAGCCAAATACGGTAAAACACTGTCATTAAAATAATTATAACCAAGATTTAAGATCTCCAGCTTCTTCAAACTCCCAAAACCAACAGAGCCTGCAACTGAGAGAATTGCAATCTTAATAAATAGCAGAAATTACGGACAACGGAAAATTGCAAAGGAAAAAGTAATTTTTTAATATTTATCAAATATACTGAGTCACTTGGACATTAATCCTTCTACTCGAAAGGCAAAAATTATATACCTTTATTACCGTATAAACAACCATCGAACCAATTGACAGATAAGTCTAAGTTTTGCAATTCTTCCAAAGGAGAAAACAAGGACACATTTAGATTTACACGCGGCACTTCATCATAGAGAGTTTCTAATGTCCACTGCGTTGTTGCATCGAGTGTGAGTTCCATCACACGTCGAGTGGTGGCATTGCACTTAACTTGCTCCCAACTACAACAGTCAGGAGATGTTCCATCATCAATCCATGAAGCTAGAATATCATCAACATCCCAATTACTCACTGATTTAAAGAAGGCTTTGATTTCCAACAAAGCAAATCTCTCTTTTTCTAAACAACTTTGGTATCCATGCATTTGGATCCATAACATTATTAAAATCAACGAACTGAAAACTTCATAAAGATAGTTTCTATTGGAACAACAACCTCTCATTTACTGTCAATCTGCTTCACTCTTAATGTCACACACGCTTTAAATAGAATATGCATTTTTTTCTTTATAATGTATTTTATAAATTTATATTTAATTTTTTAATATACACAATAACTATTATTTTAATTTTATATTTTTGACAAAAATATTATTAGTCTAATGCTACAAAAAAATTTAAGTTCACAATTTATTATTTAATTTATTATTATTATATTATCTTGTTTTAAATTTTTATACAATTTTTTACAAAATTGTTATTAGTTTACAAAATCATTATTATTATAAACATATATATTTTAATTTTTATTAATAATTTGAGTTTATAAATTTATATTGATTTATTTATTTTTACAAAATAATTGTTATTGTAATTTTATGCATTTTTTTTTATAAAATCATTACCAGTTTAATGTTAGAAATATATATGTCTTTGTAATTTTTATAAATTTATTTGGTTAATTAATTAGAATATAAATTTTATTTTCTAATTTATATAAAATAATTATGATTTTACTCTTACAAAATAATTAAAAAAATCAGTTTAATACAAAATTAACAAATATTAATTTTATAAAAGAAGGTAATATTGTAAGTTTGATTTTAAAATTTAAATATTATTACCATTTCAAGTCCATCGTACATCATTTTCTATGCAGAATTAAATCTTAATTTTTCTCGTTAATAGTTGCATACATGTGTAGCCATAGATTTCTCAAGAGATCATAATCTAGCTTTAAAAAATTTAATCAATCAAAGTGAGTCGTTGCCCATGTCATCTTAAACATTTCTGACTTTTTAGTCTTAGTGTATGGTAAGGGTTAGATAATTCAGCCTCGACGTTTATTGTTATATCTTTTGTCATGTCAATCTCAATTAATTTGTAGAAAATTCAGCAAGACTTGATTTTTTTTTTCTTTTTGCTTTATTTTACAACAAAATTAAAAAGAAAAAGAAGATATATGCTTGACTTGGTGATGTTACCCCTTACTCTTAAAATCTTGGTCTATTGCCACAGATTCAATGTCCAA